>QFDX01000594.1:7604-35895 GCA_003315875.1 Lactifluus piperatus | reverse complement strand
AGGAGGCCAAGACCCAAAAAAACAAAGGACGGGGTTTATGTTTTTTTTGTATCTTTAGAACCGGACTTGATGCGGGTACGGGACACGAGGTCTAGAGGGCAAAGGATAGTTAGCCGGCCCAAGGCCCCGTTTTGTGTCAATGCTGAGGAGTGTGTGTGCGAGCGTCTTTTTGAATGTTGTTTTGCTATAATGTAAAACGTTGCCCCGGGCCGAAGTGCGACCCACACATTGTTTTTCACGACGTACCTTTTTTTTTGTCAGAACGCAGATCGTAAGGTTGAAGGGGAGGTCTCTTTGCTTTATCCCCGTGAGAGAATTACGGAATCGGTATGAATCATAGGATTTGCATTGTGTCTCCCTGTCTGTCCATCGTGACGCTCTTTGGGCGCCCCCATTGCCACTGAGTCAGCCGCAGCAGCACTCGCTCCCGAGTCTGGTGTATGTCCGAGGGTTGTTCGCGAGAGCGGGCGAGGTAGACAAAAAGGCGAACTTCTTGTTCCCCGTAGAAAGCTAATCGCCTATTGCTTCCTTCGACCCGATATCCCTAAACACGGTTAAACTCTCTGCAAAGAAGAGAGAAGAGAAGTTTTTTTTTTACATTTCCATGGAGCCCATCGGTCATCTATAGAGGCGTTAAGCTTTATAAAATGGCGGTTCTATGCGTTCGTTCCGATCGGAGGATAATCCCTCCAGTTCGGACTTGAGAGCTTTCTCCAGAGGGGGAGGGTGTGGAACCTCCGACGGGGTTGACCGGTGATTGCGTGCCTCTCTTGCGGTGCTTGTTGGTGACTGCGTGGCAGGTGTCCGTCGGGTAAGCGGTGCTAACATTTAATCAGAGACCGACGTACGTCATTATAGGTTACCCATCTTAGATCCATGATGTGCTACGCAGCTTGGCAAAGAGACCAGTCTCTGACGCCCACAATGTGAATGAGTCCTGAGGCCTGAGGCTTTGTCTTCCTCTGTGGAGAAGAGTGCAACATTCACAAGAAGGCGCGCATACACGTCCCATTATGTTTGGGAAGAGAGGATATTATTGTCCCAAGGGACAGAAGATCAGGGTCTCTCCTCGGTAGCAACCCACACCCACTTACGGTTCTTAAATTAGAGGGTAGAGCAGCGAGAGATTCGTGTGAATGAGATTCGTGATTGCTCGGTATAAGCGGAACGATTAACGGAAACGACGAAGGATTGGCCCACGTCAGAGATTAAAATCACGATAAGGGTTTTCGGATGAGCAACGCAGAAGCGGAGAGCCGCCAAGTAACGCCTGCGCCCGAGCGCTTGAAGGAGCGAGGAATGAGACGTCTGAGACACCTCGGACGTCGCCTCCGAATCACCCGCAAGACGGGCCAATAGGTGCACACTCACGGTCAATTCTCTCTCTTTTCTTTATAAAGACCCGCAAAGTATCCCGTACAAAAGGTGCGAGGTTCTTCCCCCTTAGCTATTCTCGCATCTCACCCGAACATTAATCATGTCATACTCCAGGCGAACAAGAACGAAGAGCTACACGCAGCGCGGCCCTGGCCCTGAACTCACCTTTGCGGCTATTTCCCACTCGAGAAACCACGTCTTCTCCTCCGTTACCACCTTACCCACGCACCGTAAACGCTCATTATCACCAAGCTTTATCAACAAGGCTCGCAAGCCTACGTCCTCCCACACTGGGCAGTCTTTTCCTGTTCGATCCTTCCTCTTTACTCCATCATCTCCTCCAGTGGTACTTCCACGCATATCTACCGTCAATCTGGGTTCCCCACCGCCATACACACCCTTCCCACTCACGACGAAGTCTCGCTCTTCGTCACATCTCTCATATAACATCTCAACTGCGACCTTCCTTGCGCAATACTCACCCCAGCTCATGCGTCCCACGCAGGGCAGCGTAGGTTCAGATAGTGAGTCTGACCCGGATCCTCTTGATGAAGACGAGGACGGCGTGCTCTATACCCCCAATCACCTTGCACACGGCGCTAATCTCCGTTCGCGCATCCTTCCCCGACACTCCAAGGGTATCACCACCGCACCAGGTCAGCTCGGGGCAGGCGAGACAGAGACCGAAGCTGATGAACCAGTAAGGACGCGCGTGTTATCCACGTTTCTTTAACGTTATCCTTTCGTTTCATGCACTAGCCGAGACACCTACCCACTGCACGCATCGTGCCAGTATCCGGTCCGCTGGTACCGCCAAACTCCCTCGAGCAAGTCATCACGCCACTCTTGTTCCAGGCGTCAAGACTGCTCTCCATTGTACCTGCTGTATTCGGTGTCCTGTTCAATTTGTACAACGCTTGGTGTGCTCCCATAAATGGAAAAATCACCCCCGTTGATTACATGGTGTCTGCCTTATGGGTACGTCCAACCTTTTCTGCTCTTTGAACCTGTCTCACAAAGTATTCCGATCCCTTCATACTTAAAGGCTACACTGACGGGATATCAATGCCTCTGCCTGACCACCGGCCTGTTTCGGCGATGGAAGGTCTACTACCCCCCATTATCAACCTTGATTCGATTATTGGCATTACAGGCCATTTGTTGGCCTGCAACCCATTTAAGCCTAACCCTGATAGGACACGAACAACGACCCGTCATTTGCTGGGCTGCCATTGGCAGTTTCACCTCTTGCTCCAGAGCGGTCCAATTATGGGTCACGAGCAACCTCTGGTGGGAAGCTAGCAGCGGTGGTGAGAGTTGGCGACTAAAACTTGGTGGGCGTTGGGGCGGGCGGCGATGGGACTGGAACGAAGTGATGATCAAATGTGGAGTCCCGATGGGCGTGTGCTATTTTGCCATGGCCTGGGCCGAGGCGCTGCGCCGCGAGCTTAGTGGGTGTTAGAGCGCGCCGCCGCCTTTGCAACATTTACCACCCCTACCCCTTTATCCAAAACAGATAAGCCCTCGGGCGTGTTCCATATGCAGTATGTTACTGGCGCAGCTTTCTTTCCACATCCTGATACTTTCTTCACGTTTTTGGGAGAGGTTTCTCAGGAACCCTTTCTTATCATTTTTTTCCCGCGTATCCCACGTCACAGGAACATATTGTACCATAAGCCTTCCTCCTGACCCAGTTGGCTCCACTGCACCTGATATTTTTGATGCCACCACATCATAGATGACACTTAGCTCTCTCCACCTAATTTATGTTTTTTTTTCCCTCATTGAGGTGGCCGTCGAATTCTATGGAACACTGTTATCGTCAGCACAAGTTCAAGTCCGCGAAGAATACTAATTGGTTTTTTTTTAAATCTGCCGCCATATTTTTGGAGCTCTTACATATACGATAAGCAGTGCAACCCCTTTCCTTTCGTTACTGAGCTCCAAACTCCAAGGGGTGCGTGCAAGTCGCTTTGTGCCTGGGGATCGATGGATAACGACTGAATTACTGCCTCCATTGTCCAATAAGAAGCAAAACCTTTTTAGGTCGCCGTACATTCCCCCTTGGAGCTCAACGTTCAACTTTTGATTCCAGCAGAGGGACTCTAGAAACATGGCTGAGGTCATGGTGCCTATCAGTTCTTTCGCGTTTGGAAATTCGGTTCCATATCTTCGTCTCCCACCTTTTTTAAATTTTTTTTTACTTTTTGACTAATTTGCGGCCTCTGGGCATTAGTTACTGTACTGTAGTGACGATCGCCACGTTTTTCTATACTTCACCCTTCGCTGTTCCCTTCCGCTTTTACCTGCCCTAGGAATCCTCGGGTTTTCTTTGGTCGGGGTCGGGGTTCAATTTCTTTTCTCGGGACGTCCACGCCACGCTGCAGACAATCACCATATCGAAAGGCCGACTGATTGATGTGCGAAAAAGGGGTGCAAAAATCGTGCATTTGCCGAGGTTCGGGTTCCGCCGCGCGCCATGCGGTTTCTGGGAACGTATGTATACTGTATACGTGTAACTTGATTGTGTGTGGACGCGTGCCAGTGGACGATAGCTTATGCGCGCTTATGGTTCGTGCTTGGCGGGTGGATAATCTCGGCCTTTCTCTCTCTTTTTTTGATGGAGCGAGCTAGCGCACATCGCCAACAACACGGCGAAAAAAGTAGACGCGCGGTGCCTTTTTGGGTGGGACATCTCGCACGCGTCATGAGACGCGAGACGCGAGACGATATCATTGCGCAAACCGCGTCATAGCGTCTCGACTGGGGTTTTCGGCTGATCGGGCCTGAAACTCCGAGTCAGCCAGTGGTCTGCTTGCTGCGCTACGCTACACCCCCGTCTGTCCATATACCAAGTGACCCCCACGGTGAACCCAAGTTTTCCGCACACTTACCCATGGACTTTGGCTAGAACTCGGTGTTTCTTTCAAATCAAACTTCACCCCGGCTTCTCCATGTAGAGATCATCTACTAGTACTAGTGGCGTACTGTACTGTAGGTTGACTTTGCATTTACCCTAGTTCTGCTGCTGCTGCCAACGGAGGCGAGCAAGTGGAGCCAAAGCTTATTCAGGGCTACGAACGGCTGAAAAATATTCCAAATTTCTCAACCCTAACTGTTGCCTCCCTATGCCCGGGATCTGGGACTTGCGGTGGCTGAAAACAAAACCTTACCCATCGCCGTCCATCGGAAATCCGTTCGTCCTGGCTCGAATTGGGACTTTTTTGCTCCACAACATCGCACCCGTCATTTAAAGCACTTTTGACTTTTTGTTGGCGAGTCGTGTTTGGCGCTGTGCCTGGAGCACGTTACTCGTTCTAGATCCAAGGCACTTCTCGTCCGTAACGAAAAACAAAAGGTCGTAAACGCACACTCTTGCTGTCTCTGCCCCCATTCTTTCGATCGACCCATGTCCCGAATGCCGAAGTATCCGCCGCAAACGATGCACCTCACGTCACGGCACCGCACAAACGATCAGCTGCCTTTTCACCTACTGAATCTTGTTGCCTCTAGGAGTTTCGGGTATAGTCTTGTAATATCGCGCGAGGAGCTCACAACGACTGGCCCATTCGGGCGAACACATGATTTATGTTCTCAAAGTCCACCCGTCATCCAAATTGAGATTGTGTAGTTACTATAAATGCCAGCGATACAATGAGTTTTTGCCAATTACACGTCTTCCTGCTTCTTCCCACCCCACATAATTTCGAATTTAAGACCTTTACGCAGTTAGTACGCGAAGGCATCTCTACCGAGGTGTGGAGCAACGCATACTAACCATCCCGAACCACGCGCCCCAAGCGCTCAATAGAGACCCAGAGCGTTCGCTGCGTGCGTAATGTCTACTATTTACGACACAGGGCGTAAAAATCCTTGGACGCCATAACGCACGTGGTCACCAGACATCCCTTACAGTCCGATCACGTAGATGGCCAAAGTTTAATACAGCACTTGCATTGCGAACATAACAAAGTACAGAGAGGATAACGGATACAACATAGAGATAATACAGGACACTGCTGGCAAAGTTGGAAACAACATACACGTTGTAGTAGTTCGAGTCAGGCACGACGATTGGCTATTGATTCAGATGATGAAAGTGACGAGAGTTTCAGTTCACGGAGCTGGGATATGCGCCGATTTCTAGAAGTGTCCCCGTCGGTTGAGGACGTGCTGGGCGAGACCGTAATTAGTGCAGCTGTGGAGCCGCGTTGCATCTCGCGAAGGACCTGCTGGAAACGTAGTGCCCACCATCCCCGGGCCTCCCGTTCCTGTTGTGCGGGGTCGGCGGCCCGCTCTTCTATTTGCGTGGAAGGACTTTTTGGCAAAGGGAGGCCGCTGTCGAGAATCGCAGAGACTGAGGTTTGTGAATCGATGTCCCACCTCAGACCTGGTAGGGAAGCAACTAGCTTGCCTGACTGCGTCGGGAATGACAGAGCGCGGAATGTATGTTCAGCGGACTCTTGGAACGCAGATAACCAGTTCTGACGGAGACGCGACGCGCTAGACATATCTAGCCGGACCCCTGAGGATGATATTGAGGGAACAGACAGGGTAAGCGTGATGACCTGCCCACTGTCCGGTATCACCCCGGTTGTTAAATTTTCCGGGTTGACGGGGAGCAAGTCCAAGACGATTTGACTAGAAACTTCCACCGCCTTAAAAACGCGGGAAATCCCTATTCCCTCAAGTAGACACCACGAATCAACTTGCGTTGAGGGGCGATGATGGCTGTTTGTATCATCGGTGACCGATGTCAAGAGGACGATGTCATTGAAAACTAGCGTGTAAAGCGTCTGTGTGAGTTGCCCGCACGACCCTGAGCTTAGCCGCTCATTTCTCCGAGCGATGAACTGGTTGTCCCATGGATTTTGACATGACGAGGCAGATGCAGAGCGTTGCTTGAACTCTGGTGGATAAGGCGCGATCGGTACGCCATCCGAAAAACGTGACTCCAAAGACGTGGTCGATTCTGAGGTTGTCCTTATTGAGTCCGAGCACATAGCCCTTGATTGGATAGCACTGATGAGCCTCGACTGCCGGTCACCAGCGGTTAAATTGGAGCCTTCATTCCTATATAGTGCTCCGGGGCTCATTGCGTTAGCTCTCCTATCACGAGGGTGCTCGCGCTCTAACCTCCCTCTAGCTAGCAGCCTCCGGGATCGGTGAGCTAGTTGTAAAGCTGCGGGTAGGTCCTTGATCTGCCCCAGTCGCTCCTTCACCAACTCGTACTCTTCTTCCTGAAGCTTGACTTCGCGCATCACGCGAATTACTGCCTCAGTGCAGTGGAGGAGTGAAAAAGTGGCGAGATGATCCGGGTGATCCCGGGGTGTCACATCCAGGAGCCGCTGCGCGTTGAAAATAAGCTTTTCGAAATATAATAGAGTGAAGATTTGATAGTGCGTACTCTGAAGTGGATCGGATAGTCAACAAGTCGATTGACAGGCTCTACCAAGAAGGATTCCACGCTCCACCCGTCACATTCATCTTGTTCCTGTTGGATCCTGATAAATTCACCAAAGTCACTACCAGAATCTGCTGTGAGCCGCTTGATCAACAACGTAGTGCTTTCCAAGCGGACAACGTATGGTTGATGAACTTCCAGTCGTGACACGAAGCTTCGCACTTTCCCAGCGATACGCATAACGATTGGGTACTGCTCCGAAACGATAGCGCGCAAAGCCGATGAAATCTGCGCGTGAATGTTGATGATGTCTTCCAACCAGTCGAATAGCCGTGCGACTTCCGGGGGGACGCCAGCGAGCCATGTCACGCTTTCTTTCATGCGAAGAGGACGGATGAAGAGTCGTACGAAGGTGCGCAGCCGCCTCACGAAGGCCCTCTCGGTCTCACAAAGATCCCAGATGATTTGTTGCCGTTCTATCTCAACCTCGCCATAGCGATCCAGAAGCGAGTGATAAGCAGAAGACGATATGGTGGAGAGCCATGTTCGCTGCTCAGGGACGGAAGCCTGAGAATTACGTTGGTTACGTTTAGGCAGTTGGATTGTATTCGCTCCTCCATAAGCTCGTTGGGTATTGTGACTCTCGGGCAGGTCAACCACTGGTTGGGTATGTGAATCTTGAGTCTCCCTTGGTGAGGGGGATTTTGTGGGGTGGATCATCGAAACTTTCCGCCCTTTCCCTTGCCATCGAGACTGTGCTGACGAGCCTTCATATGCTTCTGATTGACGTCCCGTGTTGAGCTGTTCGAAGATTACCTCCGCATTTGCGCTTATATCCTTGACTTCGTTATGCCGCCGAAGGCTTGAGACTGAAGATGTACTGTCGGCGTGAGGGAAAGGCACATATGACGCGCGAGCTGGCGATTGCTGCGTGCTGTTGCGCTCTCTAACCCGACTCAGACCCCGCGTCCCACTCGAGCTATGAGCTCCATGAAGATCGGCCTTCGGAGAGCTGGCGATCGGACTTTCGCGGCTCGCCCGACGCGCCTTGTCCGGGTATCCCCCTGTCGCAGAATTACGGCAGCGAGTTGAAGTAGGGAGAAGAGGATTAGCCACAGGAGCTCTATTTGAGTGTTCGACTGGCGACGAAGGATAATCTCCCTCAGGTGTACTTCTAAATAAATGCTGCGTCAAGGGGCTCGGATGATTCCTATAGGACGGTGGTGATGTTACTGTGCTATTGGTACCATACTGTGCGTCTTCATCATCGGAATATTCGGATAGTGGTGAAAATTCTTGTTCCTGATCTTTTCTGTGCGTCTCCACTGTTTGCTTGTTCACTCTACCTAGCGTACCGAGTAAGTTGCTCGGCGAAGAATATTCGGCATGATTGCCCAAAACTACTCGCACAGATGGCTGTCTCGGTGTTGCCTGGCCTATTCCAGGGACGGGTGACCAGCGTATAGGGTCGTGACTGCACCCTCGCCTCAGGGATGTGTTTGCACTGTTGTCGAAATCATCAGAGGGACTGATAGCAAGACCTTGCTCCCCGGCGTATCCGTCGTCCGAAAAGCGATCATATGAGTATGAACGGGTGGAACCCAAGGGACCACGACCCATTTCGTTGACAAGTTCGATCAATTCTCGCCTCCGCTGGTCACTTTCATCGTATTTGCTATCACCAGGGTCCCAAGGATTCGGAAGTATACCTCCCGAGGTGGTACTGGTATTTCTAGTAAGATTAGGAGGTCGTAATGTTCGGGGGGTCGGCATCATCGAACCGAGGTAGGCAGACGATGAGCTCGATGAGACAGCGAGAAGAGTTGGATCTTCATTGCTTAAACAGACATTGTACTCGTTGTCAATGTCGGCCCCTGGCTTACTGCTGGATGGAAGAGGTACAGCAGAGCGGTGGGAATGGGAATGACTCATTCTCGCCGGCGGGCCAAAACCCAGGCCGACGCCTGACTGCGTGCGTCTCCTATCATATAGATAATTTCGTTGTGGTATGTGAGACGACCTTGCCGGAGGGTCAGCACTGGGAACATGTTGCAACGCCTCGACTTCTTCGCTAGAGCTCGAGCTCGAAGGCACGATCACGGCATTTGTTACGAAGAGAGCCCGCCCGCGCTCACCCTGTAGATTCAGTTCAGATCCAGAACTGTCACTGATAGCAGCATATCTACGGTTGAGAGGGGTACCGTGTGTCGCTCGTCCTGGAGTGGAAAACGTGGAGACGGGCAGAGGAACACGAGGGGTGGTAGGAACACGAGGTGACCGAGACGGTATTCTTGAGACAGAGCCAGGATCTGTGCGAGAGCGTTCACGCGTCAGACGGTTAGAACCAATCACAGAACCGGATATCTACAATATTATCTGAGCAATGGTAAGACACAGTCAGAGACGTACTTACATCCCCTGCTTGCAGGTAGGGAGTATCCGACGGTGTTGCTTCGGGAGGGATTTGTGGCGTTTTTCGCCCAACCATAGCCTTGACAGACCTTAGTGACCTCGATGGCGACGCCTTAGTTAAAGAAGGCTGACTTCCCTGCCCCGGATTCGGCATGGAAGAGGATGCTACAGCATTCTTGAGGGCTGGCTTCAGGCTCGGCTTCGCTTTAGCCGCCGGTACGTGGGTTGGAATACGGCTATTTTCTAACATATTCGAAAGTCTCGAGGTAGACGATGGGGGTGAGTGCGCTGGGCCCTTCTGTCGATGTTGAAACGCTGGTGGCGTAGAAGGGTTCGAAGGGTGCTGGGAGGGAAGTGGTGGGAAATCGTGAGGGTTTTGCTGAGACAAGGGATGGGAAACAATTATTGGGGACTGCGTTTGGCTGGTCGGAGAGTTCGTCATTCTTTCAATAGTGTCGCGTAGAGAGGGAACTAATTGTGCCTCGACGAGGGGGAGGTCCACTAGCTGACTCTTGCGCTTGGACGACAACTTTTTTCCCAGTCCATTGCCTTTCGACAGCCGTCTGTTCAAAAATGACATTCGAGAGACAAGACTAGGCTCCGTCGAAGATGCCGATGACGAAACTGGAAGTTGCGCCGTTGGCATGGGCGCAGGAACGAACGAATCATCAAAATCTACGTAAGGCACCTTCGGCGTAGTGGCACGATGAGTCGGTGTCTCAGATGGCTGGTCATCATCAGGGTGAGGGTATGTCAACCCTGCAGCGGCAGCATAGTAAGAAGGTGGGTGGAAGCCCTTGGGCGTGGAAGTTGACTGGAAATAACTGACAGATGAAATGCCAGGAGAGCGAGAGGGGTTTTTGCTTTTAGGGCGGGTTAGGGGCATCGCGCAGACATGTCGAGGACTAGCCTCAGGCAGTGGACAACTTGAACGCGCCTTCGCCAAACAACCAAACAAAGGCCGTGAAGAAACACGTGATGGCTCCTTTTTCGTTCGTGAATTTCCTTTCGAAGCATAACTGGAAGGTTCATGAGGAATCTTTCATAACTATCTCCTGCTCAACCATACGTCGGGGCATATCACGATGTCTGGGGTTCAATTTGCCTGGCGTCGCACATCTCCTGCGGCGGTGTATCGTCAGTGGCTTCCGACGATAGCATCACAAACCAGACTCCCGGCTACCTTGACTCCTTGAGAGAAGAACGGCTGAACTTACCAGTTGGATTGAGTCCTTGCTTCCATGAACGTTTGTAATGTAGGGAATCCCGAGGTCCAAATATTACATGACGGGGTCCATCAACATGTGCGGTCTGCAACAGTATAGTTGACTGGAGTCTCCGTATATTCAACGAACAAAAAGAGCCAAACCTCCCTTGGGCCTTCGAGTAATTGTGTGAAGAGTGGAGCGCAAACTAGCCAGCATTAAGCTAGCGGCCAGATGCGAGCCACGGCCATCGGCTTGATGTAAGTCACTGTATGGGTTGGTTACCGTTGGTAGCACTGACAGCGCAGGTGAACTTCGCTTATGTAACAATCAGTCGCTCCGGCCTTTTCCGGTGTAGGAGGAGAGGAGGAAGTGATAAAATCCTTATCCTATGTGATGTGGCTAGAATTGTGTGAAGAAGTCATCTCCTAGTCCCTGCGAAACTTCGAGTCTGCAAGTGGCCCGGGGGCTTTTTCCCTTGCTGGACCGTGGCAGTGTTCCACATTTCACAGGACATCGACGAGTTGGTTTTATTACGGCTCAAATTATGGCACCCGGATGATAGAATACAAGTCAGCAAAATAGTTCAACTTTTTAAATCTGCCAGTATATTCCCACATCCGTCTTGGGGCAAACTGAGTAGCATTTATGTCAGCGCGCTGAGAGAATGCGTATTTGAGCAACCCATAAAATGATATCATGTATGATCATACCTCAGTATGCGCCATGCTCCAACAATAATTGCACGACCTCCCGCTCTCCGCTCCTTAACGCCATCTGAGCTGGTGTCCGGCCTTCATCATCACACACTTGGACATTTGCTCCCTTTTCGAGTAGTAGCTTGACAATCTCAAGATGACCATAGTCTGATGCGTGATGCAATGGAGTACGGAGGTCAAACATTTCTGCGTTTACATCGGCGGCTTCGTCAAGTAACAGCCGCGCGACAGCCAAATGTCCGCATCGTGATGCGAAGTGCAACGGGGTCCACCCATACTTGTCCCTGCAATTCACATTCGCACCATTCTGAATCAACAACATTGCAACTTCAAGTCCCCCTTTGTCTGACGCTAGATGCAGTGCAGTCTGGGCGAGTGTATTCCGTTCTTCGACTTCTGCGCCGCGGTTAAGTAATAACCGTACCACATTGAGGTCCCCTTCTTTAGATGCAATAAGCAAGGAAGCGCTCGGGCTGTCAAGCCAGGTTGCGCCTTCACTGCCGCTGGTCGATGCCTCCACAACGTCGGAATCAGCATCTTGTAGTTCTGTGTCCAGCGCCGTCATGCCTGTACTGGCCATACAATACAGATTTGGTGCTCCCATCTGTTCCCTCAGGAAGCTCACAACGCCGCGTTGCCCATTTTCACGGGCCAGATCTAGTGGGGTCTCCTCGTTTCCATTCCTAATGTTGACATCTGCGCCGAGCTGGACAAGAAGTTTAACGATGTCAAGATGCCCTTTTCGTGCTGCTAGGTGCAATGGCGTACAACCGTCTTTATCTTTCGAATCCGCATTTGGTCCGCATTTGGCTAGTATACAGGCAGTCTGGAGTTTCCCATTGCTGGACGCCTCGTTCAGTGGGGCTTCCTTGTCCTCGTTGTGCTTGTCGATCTCCGAGTCTGAACCGCGCCGAATGAGCAACTCAACAACGTCGGGATGGCCGTTAGCTGCTGCTAGGTGTAATGGGGTCTGCATATTCGCGCAAGGCGCGCTTATATTTGCGCCGTGGCTAAGTAACAGAAGCACGTGATGGAGATGCCCGGAATGTGCTGCAAAATGTAATGAAGTTTTGCCCCCGTCATCTCTGGCATTTACATCAGCACCCCGCTCGACCAACAAGCCCACAATGTCGGGATTTCCAACATGGGATGCGAGATGCAAGGCGGTTGTTCCACCCACAGTATGCAAATTGACGATTGCGCCGTGATCGAGTAGCTGATCTACAATATCGAGATCTCCGAAATTTGACGCTGAATGTAATGGAGCGAAGCCTCGACTGTCACATGCGTCTACAGACGCGCCATTTTGGAGTAACAACTGCACGACATCCAGTTTGCCGAGTTCTGAGGCCGTGTTCAATGGGGTGAAGCCGTCGTTATCACAGGAGTCTACAGTAGCACCGTTTTCGAGTAACAGCTGCACGATATCCACATGGCCCTTTGCCGAAGCGTGTATCAACGGGGTCCAACTACCGTGGTCATGGGAGTCCACGGCAGAGCCATTCTTGACTAATAGTCGCACGATATCCGAATGGCCACATCGCGACGCCAAATGCAATGGGGTCCAGCCGTCGTTAGTACGGAAGTCCACTGCAGCGCCGTTCTGAAGTAACAGCTGCACGATATCCAAATGGTCGTATTGCGACGCCAAATGCAATGGGGTCCAGTCATGGTCGCCACGGGAGTCCACTGCAGCGCCGTTCTGAAGTAACAGCTGCACGACATCCAAATGGCCGATTTCCGACGCCACATGCAATGAGGTCCAGCCATTGTCGCAACGGGAGTCCACTGCAGCGCCGTTCTGAAGTAACAGCTGCACGATATCCAAATGGCCGTATTGCGACGCCAATTCCAATGAGGTCCTGTCATGGTCGCCACGGGAGTCCACTGCAGCGCCGTTATGAAGTAACAGCCGCACGATATCCAAATGGCCGAATTGTGACGCCAAACACAATGAGGTCGAGTCGCCATGGGAGTCCACCGCAGCGCCATTTTCGAGCAACAGCCGCACAATATCCAAATGGCCGTATTGCGAAGCCAACGCCAATGGGGTCCAGCCTTGGTGGTCATTGGAGTTCACATCTACGCCATAACGTAGCGATACTCGCCCAACCTCCGCTTCTTCTGCGCGCGACGCCACATCCGTCGCGATCTCGCCATCGCCATCATCTATATTGGCGTCTGGCTCCAAATTCAATAAGAATTTAACAATGTCAAGACGTCCTCTGCGTGATGCGAGATTCAACGGACTCTTGCCAAAGGCGTCCAGAGCATTCGGATCCGCGCCGTGCTCAAGCAATACCCGGGCGATGTCGAAATATCCCTTCATGAACGAAGCATGCAATGCAGTGCCGTAGATGCCCCCAAAAGCATCGGTGTTCCCCGAACAGCTGGCAATCAGGTGTTCTACAACGCCACGGAAGCCGGATAACGAAGCATAATACAACCCAGCTGCTTCCGGATCCGTTGGGCGCTCGCTCGACATGTGTTCCACCCAATCCCAAGGTCGATCAACGTCGAATATCCAGACCCACGTTGAGAAGTGTGGCTTGTCTGGGTCAAACAGCTCCTCCATAAGTCCTTCAATGCTTGACGACACATTCTTGAACTGAGCATGCTTGACCCAATATTGAGCTGCGTAGGTCGATAGTGGAAACTCCTTTATCCTTTCTTTGTCAACTTGGTCATCTATTCGGAGTAGCGTGCTCAGGCAAGCCTGTGCGAGGATCAGATGTGCCACTTGGGGAAGGACGTGATAGCTGGAGAGGTCCTCCCCTGCTTTGGCGAGGCGGCCTGATGTCAAGAATTCCTTGACAGAGAAATGGGAAAATTGGACGATTTGTGACCCATTCACGTTGACAATCGAAATTAGACTTGAACATGCGAATAAGAGACCTTCTCGAGAGTCCTCCGACCGCCAACCGGGATGGTATTCTGGGCGCATGCCGGGCTCGAAGCGGATGGCAAGAACCTCTGCGAGCTCGTCAACCCGAAGAGGTCGGATCGCCACAGTAAGGCATTGTAGGAGCCGATGCGCGTATTCTCGGTTTCTCGGTAGAATCCCTAGCAGAATACGCTCATAGGTTTCATCCAACGTATCGGGTAATTCATCCAGAGCGTCAGCGATACTTGCGGGAAAGCAGCGGCGGAGCACGTCCAGCTGACAGACAATCCATCGAAACCTATTTGCATCGCATAAACAACTAAAAAGGTGGTATGATGGTCACAACTTACATTCCGTCAGCCTTCCGCCCAAGTGTATCGATTACCAACTGTTTATCCGCCGCTCTCCATTTCTTCATCCTCCAGTCAGAGTGAACCACCGATTTAACGTAGTCCCTAATGGCCTCTCTCTGTCCACTCTCATCGTGAAGGCACACAGGGTGGGAAGCCAACGGCTCGAGAATATGAATGATATCGGCTTCGGGACGACTCGTCAAACATAGACGAAGATTTGAGAGTCGTAAACTGAGAAGATCATCTACAAGTTTCAAGACGTGTTCGCGAGGGGACTCCACTGGCACGCCAGAGGTGTTTGGACATTCGTCCAGGGCATCGATGATAATGTAAGTCGTGGGCGCCTCGGGGAACGACAGCATGTTCACTAAACATTGCTGAAGCTGATCATTGCTTGGCTGGCGAGATCCAGAGTTATGCCTGGAATATAGGTCGGAAAGAATACGGCTGCAATGAGCCGAAGTAGAGCTGAGCTGGGTAAGGAGGGAAGTGAGCAATCCATGGACGCCCTGCTTTGCGGTGTCTCTAAAATTGAAATAGTAATACCCCATCAGGGCTGATTCGGTGTGTAAAATTGCTTCGGTTGCTTCAATGATTGTGGAGCTGGTTGAAAACTTCAATCATGGTGGGATTACATGATTGGTGCGACACATACCACAGCACACTCTTCCCAGATCCCGCTACATGATGGGATGGTAGGCAGCCATCAGTATGTGAAAAATTACAAGTCAATCCCCACGCACGTTTACCATATATCCACAAGAGTGGTCCCGAACTTCTCCATTCCTCAAAGACACCCTCGATAAACCACGTGCCAGTGGCAGGCCCATTCTTACAAAGTCCCCGTGCAATATTATGAGTTTGCGACGGATCTGGAGGGGAAAGCCAAGTTCGCATCTTGTTTTGTAACTTCTCATCTAACAGGATCACCGTTCAGGTCATTCAACAAGAAAACCCCAGCGTTACGTACCGCCCATGACCCCACGGAGAATCAGGGATTGGGCCATCCGAGATTCTTCGTCAGTGAGCCGTGCCAACCTCCGTAGCACAGCCTCGATCTTACTTTCTCCTGATAATTTCTTTACAAATTTCCCTACAACATGTCCAGAAATGAAAAATTTGAGAGAGGATCTACTCACTGAAACGCCCCTCAGTTATCTCCTTGGTTGTTAAGGCAAGCACTGACAGTACTTCCACCATGATCTGCACGATGATATCGGTCATCGCAGGCGTGAACTGGACTTCGGTGTAAATGTGAAGTCGTTTCAGGAAATTCCCTACACGGTCAAAGATCTCTACAAGGGCGTCATAACTCGTAGTGACACCGCAAGCAGCCTGATCGACCGAGATGAGAGGACGATGCAATCAAAGGTGAGAGGGAGACATACTGCGAGGAAGACATCGACTCCGACGAAGATTGCTTTTGCAGGTGGAAACGGTGCCTGAGGAACGACGCGTAAGGTTATTATAGTAAAAGAGTGATCGAGTGATTGGGACTCACAAGGGCCTCGCCGAGGATTGGAGAGCACGCACGGAGGAACTGAACCACAGGGCTGAGGCAGTTGATCAACTTGCGATGCTCGTCCCGATAAGATCTGAATGCCTTTGCTCTGTCTTGAAGTAGCTGAGAGATAGCGTCGGAAGTGTCACAATTCTGAAACTGCTCTGCGAAAGGGTTGGTTGTGAGATCAACACCGGTTTGGATGGCATAGTCGGACAGAGCCTTGGAGATCAACTGAAAGTTATAAGATGAAGACTTAGTTTCGGGCATGGAGCTAGGAGATGGGGTATGTATAGTGTTTGACTTGTGAGGGGTGGGTGGTAGGAACGGTGGTCAGTGACACCCTGAGGAATCGGGGTCGCAGGTGGGAGTTTATCCTAGTATCTGTGTCGGGTGTAAAGCCCTCAGCGCCTCAGCGCTCAGCCCTTGATTGATAGGTACACAGTCAAGTGACCGGACTGGATATGGACGCAGCACAGCGCTTGATACAGCAATAGACTGATGATTGGCCCCGGCAGCCCGAAAACCTCGGACATTGTCAGTGTGAATTCCCACGTACTCTACCTCGTGGCAATCAATGTGCCCTCATTAGGTCACCACGTGACATGTCTTGACGTTGGGTGGGCAGCTGAACGTAAAAAGGAAACACTGATGACAGCGTTCCCAGTATTACAAATAACCGGATAACCGGATCCCGTGGCCCCGTCTCAACATGTCTATCGAGGCTAAACCAGTCGCTCTCCTTACAGACACCTCACTACCTCACTGTTAATAGTATCACGACACCAGTTTTCTTGCAAAAAACCCTCAAAGAAAACATTTGAGTGATTTTTGTGGACACAGACAACATCTGCGATAAGCTGGCTTCCCGTGTCTAAGTATGCACAATCATCAGGTAAAATGACCGACAGTACCCATTCAGTGTTGCGCTGACAATACCCAAGAGCGACTTCCAGCTTTCTGCATCTCTTCGCAGCGTACCTTGACAAGCATCCCCCGGTTATCCTCAAGCCCAACGACAAAGTGTGCCCTCTTGCAGATGCTACACCTGTATGCGTGACATGTCCCTCATCAAAGCGGCGACGTGACAAATATGCAGCCAGAATCACGCGGCTGCGCCTGGGGGGAGCGGGGGGAGTGCAAGCGAAGGAGCAGTGGCGGAGCAGGCCAACCAGGGGCTGCGAGGAAGGGCCAAGTGACTGCAAGAACCAAGGGCAGACTACACGATGGCAGAGAGCAGAGGCCAGGCAGGAGCAGCAGCGAGCGGATGAGGGCAAGCCATATTGTGGGAAAGGAGAACACAGACTACTAGTATGAGGCGACGGCAACGGCAGTGGACCAAGCAGTCAGTGGCTGCAGCAAGCGCGGGGAGTGTGGTGGGTGAAACCGGTGAAGTGGCAGAGGCAGGCCATGGGACAGGCACTGCCAGCGAGAATGGCGAGGTTGAGCCAGGCAATGGCAAGGCAGGCCATGCAGTGGCGGCGACAAAGGCGGACTACGCGGCAGCAGAAGAGAGCGCATGGAGCGCCTGCCAAGTAGCGGTGGGAACGAGCGCGGCCAGGCGACCAGCGGACCAGGGGATGTACCGAGGGCAAGGGCGGGCTCCATAGGCCATATGATGCTGTCGTGCCGATGTGTGGGTCATGTATGAACAAGGTTATACCCAATCGAATACAATACCTTGAATTGAAAGTACTTCCTAATATACTTCCTAATACCTGACTTGGGTTCTGCTCCACAAAATTCCCAAAATCGGTCATACACGCCATCCGCATCCGCCTTCCCGGGCCGACGTTTGCAAGTGCAAGGCCGCGGCGGCGATTTCGGAATTGCTGATGTCATCTGGTGTTTCAACGCGACTCTGGCCTCTCTTCTCTTTTACTCTGACAAGCTAAAGTTCCATGCCTCCGGACTTGAGCTTGTCTCTTTTATTCTGATGTTCTCACCTTTTTGTACCGTGCCGCCAAACTATCCCACTCCTTGCTCATGTCTACTACCTCTTCATTGAGTCGACTCTTACACCTCGCAGCAACATCTACATCATCAAAGGGAAAGAGGCGTGGCGCCACTGGCTGTTACTCAGGCCTAGGGCTCAAGCTTGTGCTCCCACCACGTGTTACCTCTAAAAGACTGCACCATTGTTGGCAATACAACTAACACATGCCCCTCAATCGACACGTGCAGTTCTGGTTTTCTTTTCCATTTGCTTTCCCCGGGCAAATTAGCTTCAGGAACGCTCTGCGGATGGACATGGACTTGATGATACTATCCAACAAGGCACTATCTACCAACATCAACTTAATTATTAACGTCTAACGCTATATCAATCATCCCCTAGTAATGGTAATGAGTGTAAGTCCGTCCTTAAATTCATTCGCTCTCAAAGCATGCTTTCCCTCATTAGTTGACGTTTCTCTGATTAGTTTAGATGCGCATATATCCCGAACTGCCCACCAAAAGATTATTGGGGAATTCATGAGCTTGAAGGGCGCTCACCTGTAGTGCGTTAGTTTATTCGCATGTGGGCATTCCTCAAATGCCGCATAAGTTGACATTCTTCTAGGGGGTTGTACTTGCAATGTTGTTCGCAACTGTGTGTATCACTACCTGGACAAACCCGTTCGAGGGGAGTCCCAATGGCGAATCCGTAAATCCTGCGCAAATGCTGCGATGCTGCTGGGGCTATGCGGGGACAAACAAGCGGGGCAGGTTTCAAGATGAATCAAGTTTGAGAAGGGGCCAGCCCCGCTTTGTGACTTTGACTTCTCCGAAGGCGACAGTCCTCCCTTCGTCAGCAGTCAAGTTGTAGTGCTTGCCCGGCTGGTTCCCACAGTGCGCTGTCGTGATGAGCAAGTAACGAGATCTGTTTGGGCAGTTCCAGTTGTCCTTATATATACTGATGCTGACGGAGTATGTGGACGTAGGATGTAAAGGGAATGTGGTATGTTAGGACAGAGAGAAATTCTAGTTCCGTTGGTGGTTGTGGCAGCAATATATACAATAGGTTGTGGGTAGTGGATGTGCCTGTAGATTTGACGATGTTTGTGGTTGATGAGCGGGCCAGTCAGACGCAACACAGGGAGTGACCCGGAGGACGTTCGAGCGGGCATCGGCACCAATCCCGGGCCGGTGCTTCCACGTCACCACAATCTTTGTTCTCCGCTGACCGTCCGTGGACGATGCTGTCGTCTGTCGTCATGGTTTCGAAGTCCAGCAAGGACTCGGAGTAGTCCAGTTTGCTTTCGAGTCACATGGGTCTTCCACAATAGGGCCAATTCAAAGGACGAAAGGACGAGATTGGGCGTGACTTTTTTGGGCATATACCGTGTCACCATTCCCGAAATAACTGTTGGCACAGCAGTGACCTTTACTGCCGCACGGCTGCACGGGTAGCACTATTATTAGAGTATTGTAGCGTCCACTCGACACCACTCCTAACACGATATTGTCTTCACTTTCAAATCGCATTTGCCACGCCATTGGTCAACATTGATCTCTATTCTCTATCTCGCAGACGATTGTTTTTTTCCTCGCCACCAGGTAACGCTCAAGCTTCATTCCGCAATTCCTCGCCCCTTCTCTGGACGCCACTTCGTTTTGGAACCCATATGTCGCTTCGAGATTTGAGAAACTACCTGAGCGAGATCGCCTCGCCTCCCCTTGCATTCGAATACTCCGCGGATCCGACAGTGCTTTCTAAGTCCTTTCCTCTTTACTCCCATCTCTGCTCCCTCAAACCCTGAACAAAGTCAACAAGCCATCTTGCGTCGCAGCCCTCCTAAAATCGCGCGCGCCACTCGACTGCGTTACACTGCTTATGTATACCCTTCCGTCTAGCTTGAAAAGCTTGTATTCCACAATCTCAGATGGGAGATACTGTGACTAACTTGGAAAGTTATGCATCACCGAGGTGCGTACTGCCACGCTGTTCCTCTCCTGCATGACTCACGCATATACAGGTGAAGGACTAGTACAGCGGTTGATATCAGCAGAGGGCGAGATCGATGTTGACGGCATGTATGAGTCAACTTCATTCCATCTCCAGGTTCTCTCGATACAATACTATACCGGCCATCAGCATTGCTGAGGAGTTCGTTCGTATCATAGTTACCCAATCTGCTGTCACCCAGAGGGCTCGCTCTCCGTCTATTCTCCTCGACGGTATCCCAGACCCGCTCGCACATCGAGCGCACTCTGCAACGGCCTATCAACTATAGGCTAATCCAGCGGTACCCGCAGAGGCGTCGACTAGACCTTGGGCAAGTCACACACGATGGATCGAGGCGTGTGGCTCCCCACTGAGACCCCTTCGTTCGATGAGCTACGCGCGATGACCGTGAAGAGGTGCTCGACGTCCTACAGTTTGCTTCTGTGCCGGCGATCGGACTTAGGGAACAGTCAGAGCACACAGGGTGGGTCGCCGTGCTAAATAATGCACTACGATTATTATCAGATGCATCCTTATTGCATTTCGTGTCTGTTCCGTAGCCTTGACTGCCTCTTGTGCTTGTGTTTTTCTTTCCTCACTCGACTACGGGAGAGAAAGCATTGCCTCGTTCGTGTCCTCGACTCGCACGTTGAAGTGTTGGCATGTCTTAGAAAGGAGTAGGCGGCTCTGTACGCTGACAAGCTCAAACACGGGCAGTGCCAAAGCACAATGTCCACGGAGCCCACTGCGGGCTATGCGAGGAGACTGATACAATGACCTGGGCTAGGCCATGGATATGGAATTTTGTAAGTACAATAGATTCAAAGAGGTTTATATCTGGAAGCATCCCGCAAGGGAATCTCAGTCACCTTCCACTGGCAGTTCCTGTGCAAAGTCTGAGGCATTTGCCTCTTGCCAGAAGTACCTCTCATATCGCGTAACATCTAATTTACAAATTCATATTGTTTCCTACTCAAATCATTGCAATCGGGGTAAACGCAAACCAGAAATCGAGTTTAATGTTACAAATCTGCCAGTATATCCTCGCATCCGTTGTAGGGAAACCTAGTTTTTGTACCCGCGCTCTGAGAAAATGCGTATTTGAGAAGCTTGTACCGTAATATCATGTTGAATCATACCTCAGTACGCGCCATACTCCGAAAATAATTTCACGACCTCCTGCTCTCCGCTCTTTAGTGCCACCTGAGCTGGTGTCCGGTCTTCATCATCACACACATGAACATTTGCTCCCTTTTCGAGTAGTAGCTTGACAAGCTCAGGATCACCAAGGGCTGATGCGACATGCAATGGAGTACGGAGGCTACGAGTTTTTGCGTTTACATCGGCGGCTTCGTCAAGTAACAGCCGCGCGACAGCCAGATGTCCGAATTGTGATGCGAGGTGCAACGGCGTCTGCCCATACTTGTCCCTGCAATTCACATTCGCACCATGCTCAATCAACAATATTGCAACTTCAAGTCTCCCTTCCCTTGAGGCTAGATGCAATGCAGCCTGCCCGAATGTATTCCGTTCTTTGACATCTGCGCCAAGCTGGACAAGAAGTTTAACGATGTCAAGAAGCCCTTGTCGTGCTGCTAGATGCAATGGTGTACAACCATCTTTATCTTTCGAATTCGCATTTGGGGTTTCCTTGTCCTGGTTATCCTTGTCGATCTCTGCACCGCGCCGGATGAGCAATTCAACAACGTCGGAATGGCCATTAGCTGCTGCTAGGTGCAATGGGATCTGCATTTTCGCGCAGGGTGCGCTTATATTTGCGCCATGGTTAAGTAACAGAAGCACGTGATTGAGATGCCCGGACCGTGCTGCAAAGTGTAATGAAATCCTGCCCTCGTGATCTCTGGAACTCACATCTGCACCACGCTCGATCAACAAGCATGCAGCATTGAGTTTCCCAAAATCGCATGCAAGATGCAAGGGGGTTCTTCCGCCCACTGTGTGCATGTCCACGATTGCACCATGGTCCAGTAGTTGCTGTATGATATCGAGATGGCCAATTTTTGAGGCTGAATGTAATGGAGCGAAGCCTTGATTGTCACATGCGTCCACAGCTGCGCTGTTTTGGAGCAACAACAGCACAACATCCAGATGGCCGAATGCTGAGGCCCGATTCAATGAGGTCGAGCCATCATTATTACAGGAGTTGGCATCAGCACCATTCTCGAGTAAGAGCTGCACGATATCCTTATGGCCGTTTGCCGAAGCGGACATCAATGGGGTCCAGCTGTCCTTATCACGGGAGTCCACTGCAGCGCCGTTCTGAAGTAACAGCTGCACGATATCCAAATGGCCAGCTGCCGAAGCTGACTTCAATGGAGTCCAGTTGTTGTTATCACGGGAGTCCACTGCAGCGCCGTTCTGAAGTAACAGTTGCACGATATCCAAATGGCCATATCGCGAAGCTAACATCAATGGGGTCCAGCCGTCCTTATCATGGGAGTCCACTGCGGCGCCGTTCTGAAGTAACAGCTGCACAATATCCAAATGGCCGGCTGCCGAAGCTGACTTCAATGGGGTGATTGGGGTCCGGTCGTCCTTATCACGGGAGTCCACTGCAGCGCCGTTCTGAAGTAACAGCTGCACGATATCCAAATGGCCGGCTGCCGAAGCTGACTTCAATGGGGTCCAGCTGTTGTTATCACGGGAGCCCACTGCAGCGCCGATCTGAAGTAACAGTTGCACGATATCCAAATGGCCGTATCGCGAAGCTAACAGCAATGGGGTCCAGCCGTCCTTATCATGGGAGTCCACTGCAGCGCCGTTCTGAAGTAACAGCTGCACAATATCCAAATGGCCGGCTGCCGAAGCTGACTTCAATGGGGTCCGGTCGTCCTTATCACGGGAGTCCACTGCAGCGCCGTTCTGAAGTAACAGCTGCACGATACCCAAATGGCCGGCTTCCGAAGCTGACTTCAATGGAGTCCAGCTGTTGTTATCACGGGAGTCCACTGCAGCGTCGTTCTGAAGTAACAGTTGCACGATATCCAAATGACCATATCGCGAAGCTAACATCAATGGGGTCCAGCTGTCCTTATCACGGGAGTCCACTGCAGCGCCGTTCTGAAGTAACAGTTGCACGATATCCAAATGGCCGGCTGCCGAAGCTGACATCAAAGGGGTCCAGTTGTCCTTATCACGGGAGTCAACTGAAGCGCCGTTCTGAAGTAACAGCTGCACGATATCCAAATGGCCGGCTGCCGAAGCTGACTTCAATGGAGTCCAGTCGTTGTTATCATGGGAGTCCACTGCAGCGCCGTTCTGAAGTAACAGTTGCACGATCTCCAAATGGCCATATCGCGAAGCTGACATCAATGGGGTCCAGCCTTTGTGACTACGGGAGTCCAATGCAGCGCCGTTCTGAAGTAACAGCTGCACGATATCCAAATGGCCGGCTGCCGAAGCTGACATCAATGGGGTCCTGTTGTCTTTATCACAGGAGTCCACTGCAGTGCCGTTCTGAAGTAACAGCTGCGCGATATCCAAATGGCCGAATCGCGAGGCTGACATCAATAGGGTCCAGCCGTCGTGCTCACGGGAGTCCACTGCAGCGCCATTCTCGAGTAACAGCCGCACGATATCCAAATGGCCGGCTGCCGAAGCTGAGTCCAATGGGGTCCAGCCATTGTTATCACGGGAGTCCACTGCAGCGCCGTTCTGAAGTAACAGCTGCACGATATCCAAATGGCCAAATCGCGAAGCTGACTTCAATGGGGTCCAGCCGTCCTTATCACGGGAGTCCACTGCAGCGCCGTTCTGAAGTAACAGTTGCACGATATCCAAATGGCCAGCTGTCGAAGCTGACGTCAAAGGGGTCCAGTTGTCGTTATCACGGGAGTCCACTGCAGCGCCGTTCTGAAGTAACAGCTGCACGATATCCAAATGGCCGGCTGCCGAAGCTGACTTCAATGAAGTCCAGTCGTTGTTATCATGGGAGTCCACTGCAGCGCCATTCTCGAGTAACAGCCGCACGATATCCAAATGGCCGTTTTGCGAAGCTGACTGCAATGGGGTCCAGCCTTCTGGGTCACGTGACTCCACATCTACACCATAACGTAGCGATACATGCCCAACCTCCGCTTCGTCTATGCGTGACGCCATATCCGTTTCTATCTCGCAGTCGCCATCATTTATATTGGCGTCTGGCTGGAAATTTAATAACAGTTTAACAATGTCAAGTCGTCCTTTGTGTGATGCGAGATTCAACGGACTAAAGCCCGCATCGTCTACGGCATTCGCATCCGCGCCGTGCTCAAGCAATACCAGGGCGATGTCGAAATATCCCGTCCCCAGGGAAGCATGTAATGCAGTGCCATACATGCCTCCAAAAGCATTGATGTTCCCCGGACAGTTGGCAATGAGACGTTCCACAAGGACACAGAAACCGGACAAAGAAGCATAATACAACCCAGCTGCTTCCGGCCTCGTTGGGCGCTCGCTCGACATGTGTTCCACCCAATCCCAACGTCGATCAACGTCGAATATCCACACCCATGACGAGAAATGTGGCTTGTCTGGGTCAAACAGGTCTTCCATAAGTTCTTCAATGCGTGGCGACACATTCTTGAACTGAGCATGCTCGACCCAGTATTGAGCTGCGTACTTCGACAGTGGAAACTCCTTTATCCTTTCTTTGTCAACTTGATCATCTATTCGGAGTAGGGTGCTCAGGCAAGCCTGTGCGAGGATCAGATGTGCCGCTTGGGGAAGGACGTGATAACTGGAGAGGTCCTCCCTTGCTTTGGTGAGGCGGCCCGATGTCAAGAATTCCTTTATGGAGAAATGGGAAAATTGGACGATTTGTGACCCATTCACGTTGACAATCGAAATTAGACTTGAACATGCGAATAGTACAGCTTCTCGAGAGTCCTCCCACCGCCATCTGGGATCATACTCTGGGCGCATGCCGGGCTCGAAGCGGATGGCAAGAACCTCTGCGAGCTCGTCAACCCGAAGAGGTCGGATCGCCACAGCGAGGCATTGCAGGAGCCGATGCGCATATTCTCGGTTTCTTGGCAGAATTCCTAGCAGAATACGCTCATACGTTTCATCCAACGTATCGGGTAATTCATCCAGAGCGTCAGCGAGACTTGCGGGAAAGCAGTGGCGCAGCACTTCGAGCTGACAGGCAATCCATCGAAACCTATTTGCGTCACATAAACAACTAAAAGGGTGGTATGATGTTCACAACTTACATTCCGTCAGCCTTCCGCACAAGTGTATCGATCACCAATTGTTTATCCTCCGCTCTCCATTTCATCATCCTCCGGTCAGAGTGAACCACCGATTTAACGTAGTCCCTAATGGCCTCTTTCTGTCCACTCTCGTCGTGAAGGCACACAGGATGGTTGGCCAAAGGCTCGAGAATATGAATGATATCGGCTTCGGGACGACTCGTCAAACATAGACGAAGATTTGAGAGTCGTAAACTGAGAAGTTCCTCTACAACTTTCAAGACGTGTTCGCGAGGGGACTCCACGCCAGAGGTGTTAGGACATTCGTCCAGGGCATCGATGATGATATAAGTCGTGGGCGCTTCAGGGAATGACAGCATGTTCACCAAACATTGCTTAAGCTGATCATCGCCAGGCTGGTGAGATCCAGAGTTATGCCGGGAATATAGGTCGGAAAGAACGCGGCTGCAACGAGCGGAAGTAGAGCTGAGCTGGGTAAGGAGGGAAGTAAGCAATCCATGGACGCCCTGCTTTGCGGTGTCTCTAAAATCGAAATAGTAATATGCCATCAGAGCTGATTCGGTATGTAAAATCGCTTTGGTTGCATCAATGATTGAGGAGCTGATTAATGATTTCAATCACGGTTGGGTGACATGGTTAATGAGGTACATACCACAGCACACTCTTCCCAGATCCCGCTACGTTGTCATGATGCAGCGATAGCCAGCAATCAATATATGTAAGATTACAAATCGAACCGCCACGCACGTTTACCATGTATCCACAAGAGTGGTCCCGAACTCCTCCATTCCTCAAATACACCCTCAACAAACCACGTGCCAGTCACAGACCCATTCTTACAAAGTCCCCGTGCAATATTATGATTTTGCGACGCATCTGGAGGGGAAAGCCAAGTTCGCATCTCTTTTTGTAACTTTTCGTCTAACAGGATCACAGTTCAGGTCATTCAAAAAGTAAATCCCAGAGTTACGTACCTCCCATGACCCCATGGAGAGTTAGGGTTTGGGCCATCCGAGATTCTTCGTCGGTGAGCTGTGCCAACCTCCGTAGCACAGCCTCGATCTTACTTTCTCCTGATAATTTCTTTACGAATTTCCCTACAACATGTCAAGAAATGAAAAAAAAAAACTTGAGAGAGATGATCTACTCACTGAAACGGCCTTGGCTTATCTCCTTGGTTGCTAAGGCAAGCACTGACAGTACTTCCACCACAATCTGCACGATGATATCGGTCATCGCAGGCTTGAACTGGACTTCGGTGTAAATGTGCAGTCGTTTCAGGAAATTCCCTACACGGTCAAAGATCTCTACAAGGGCGTCATAACTCGTAGTGACACCGCAAGCAGCCTGATCGACCGAGATGTGAGGACAAAGGAATTGAAGGTGAGAGGGATACATACTGCGAGGAAGACATCGACCCCGACGAAGATTGCTTTCGCAGGTGGAAACGGTGCCTGAAAAGGGTAGCGTAAAGTTGGAATGGTTAAATAGCGATCGACTCAGTGGTGCTCACGATAACAAGGGCCTCGCCAAGGGTACCAGAGAACGCACGTAGGAACTGGAGCACTGGGCTGAGGCAGTTGATCAACTTGCGATGTTCGTCCCGATACGTTTTGAACGCCTGTGCTCTGTCTTGCAGTAGCTGAGAGATAGCATCAACAGAGTCACAATTCTGAAGCTCGTCGGCGAATGGGTTTGTTGTGAGATCTATGCCGGTCTGCGTAGCATAGTCGGACAACGCTTTGGAGATCAAGTGAAAGTTTGAAGACAACGGCGTTATTGATGACATGGAGTAAGGAGATGGGACTTCTGAGAGATGTACGGACGGCGGTGAGGGATCTGGGGTAGTTGGCCAGCGCTGAGGGTGTATAGCCTTTGACTGATAAGCCCACGGTCAAGTGACATACGTGATGTGACAGACGCGGACGGCGCTTGATCTTGATACCTGCCCTGATTCGGAACGGATACCTCAGGCTAGTAGGAATTTGAACACACCTCATAACGAACTGACTGTATTTGAATATTTTAGAAGGAGTTTTTCAATTAAATGAAATAATTCCTGAAATTTTTAGGATTGTTCACCTCGGACATTCTTATATACGTGCTGGATGTTCAGAATATAATATTGCGCTTTACCAGCCTATGAGACTTAAGCGTCTTCTGTTTGCAAGCTGATTTTAGGGAGGCCCTCTTAAAGGTTAGCGTAATATCAAGGCTCTCACCGCTCCTAGTTGTAGTCTCCAGACTCATGAGAACCGTGACAAAGACCACCTCATTTCAGCCAAATGCCCACTGTGCCGAATAAGACGTAAGCTGTCGTTGCATCTGGACACGCTAATCTCGCCTGGGTGCTTCTCTTGAAAGCAACTATGTCAACAATTCTGAATGACTCTGGGAACGTAGAGTTCCCCAAGGTTCATTTGTTTCTAGTCATTTACACACTGGTGTCAGTTATATGGTATTAAGCCTAGCATCAACACAGACCGTCGCAACTGCTTGGTGTTCCATTAACTCCCGCCACCTTGTAAAAAAATTGAAGAGCAGACTACTCTCCCCTGCAGTCGCTTGACCAACAATCGACGGCTTCACGCCAATTGGCTCGTTCTCGCACCAAGGCGACTCTATTGATACGTCGATGCAAGCTTGTAAAGTATGGTCATTGTCCCTGGAAGGATCAAGAACCAAAATAACCAAGAAAACAATGTCGACGGAAAACACGAGGTCCTGCAGAGGTAAGTATCTCCGAATCGGGAACTCAAATGAGAGGGAAGCGTATCACTGTATGCGCCGTAGCGAAGGGGATCGAAGCGCGCAAAGGCATGACCAGTATGGGTACGGCATTGTCGAGGGGGCTTAGAAGGAATGGACAGTATTAATCGGAATTTTGAGGCAAGGGGCCCGACATTGAGGCGAGAGCCAATCGGTATGCGGCAAGGTTTATACAACGCTTGGGGACACCATCACGTTTCTCAAAGCACCAACAAGAATGGTGAGCCCATTCTGTTCGTTTAAACCAGATTGACGGCGTGCCTTACAATTTGACATGAAATGTCAACCGTTCCTAATGGAACTGTTCGCATAGGAAGGGAAGCGCTTGACAGAGGCAAAGTCCATGGGCGCTTCATGACTAGAACTTCCAAGAATCTAACAACGGACGACGACAGGGACCCCGTAGCCACATGAAATCGCCGTGACATGCTGCAAGCATCCTCGGTGGGTGGAAGCCAATTTGAGCTATGAATAGCCCATAACGTCAACAAGTAGACGCACACAACTCGTGCCGCCGCCCCCCCCC
>QFDX01000593.1:0-35058 GCA_003315875.1 Lactifluus piperatus | reverse complement strand
GTGTTCAGCAGCGATGTCCTGCTGTAACAAGGCTTGCGAACGATTCTCGATTGGTATCCGTGCTTTTGTGCAGCTGCCAAAATCCATCAGGATCGGTGTCACGCCATCGTCTGCAATCATGATGTTCCTACTCGCCGCGTGATTATAGCGTCAAGTAGCAGGAACATACGCTGCTCACCCTGGCTTTAAGTCACGATGTGCATAAGGAACAAGTTCGCCTGAGCCATTTTGTGCACTATCTTGCTCATCGTCAAAGATGACATCACTGTCACCAAGGCGTGGAGCATTCCTTGATACGAGTGGCACACTCGCAGCATCGAGTGTGCTGGGCCCAGGGCCATACGAGTACCCTCCTTCTGCATCCCCCTCTGGATGCGGAAACATATCAGTCTCTTCATTTCCATCATCAATCACTGGACCCGGAGGATGCAGATCCGACGAAGAACCGGACGATGG
This sequence comes from Lactifluus piperatus, assembly GCA_003315875.1. NCBI lineage: Eukaryota > Fungi > Basidiomycota > Agaricomycetes > Russulales > Russulaceae > Lactifluus > Lactifluus piperatus. The sequence continues at coordinate 34,602 of QFDX01000593.1, read as the reverse complement.
CTTTGGAGAACGGTAGGTGTGCATTGCACGGACAGCTTCGCAAGTGCCCTTGAAAAGGCGCAATAGGTGTCGCTCAGAAAAGCGCTCGCCTGTTTCGGTGTACGTGTTTATTGCATCCTGTAAGTTTCCGCGCTGCACTACAAGTCAGAACGAGGCGACGGGGTCGAACGGGATGCGGAAAAGCGGGCCTTGTAGATCGGGAGGAAGAGATAGACAACTTTGCCTTCGCCATCGGAGTCTTGTAGCACCGCTGAATCCTGCAGAAGGTCAGGCCTAGTTGTCATGAAGACGCATCCTACGCACGTATAATCGGATAATGTTGGGGTGCCTAAAATATGGGTGGGTAGCTGGCACGGTTAAATGAGGGCTCAAGACGTACTTGAATCTCCGGTACGCTGCGACTTCGTGCATGACTTTTTCAACATCTTCGGCACCAGCTGGGCATCGGATCTTTTTCAGGGCAAACTTTTTCTGAGATAACGCATTCTGCGTCAGCGGTTTAACTCCACTGTAGGAGCACGACAACACGCTCACCCCACTAATCTCATCTTGTGCCAGGTAGACAAAAGAAAATCCACCTTCTCCTAAGACGGTTACAATCTTAACTGTGTGAGTCGTTCGTTTGAGTTGCTTTCCCTGACCAATGCATAGCAACGTACTTACACATTCGACCATTAATTTTGAGCCGGGTTTCTTGTTGGCACACGCAGCCTGAGATAACAGAAAGTAGATCTTTTGCATGAAACTTAATATTTTCGAATGCATGGTGAAATGAAGGATGTAGCGAGTCCATGACTAGTACTAGTTAGACGTGGAGAAGTGGAAGACGAACTGCTGTGCGGTGTAATGATGCTGTGGGCCGCGCTCACGTGGTATCATGGCATTGGCGCCGTCTTCCCCCGACGTGTTGAGGCTAGGGCATCCAACCCTTGTCACACCACCATTCGCCAATGTGGTGATAGTAACTGGGGTGCCGAACAGGGCCTTAACATATATCGACCATCTGTATCTCCCGCCGTTCAAAGCCCTACCATTGATGTCAAAGTACATCTAAGCTAATCCAGACGCCTCACGTTTACACCAGCCACGAAGTTAATCGTCGCACCCTAACTCTTTGTCCCTCTTCGCCCTTCTCCAGTCTTGCCGCTCCTCATCGGTCAGTGCCCACCATCCTTCCACCGTATCCTCCAGTTCCATTTCCCACTTCTCTTCCAATGCAAGCATCTTCTTGCTTTTCTTTGGCGGTGGGGGCCGTGGCGGTGGTGGGGGTGGGGTATGCCGGGTTGGATGCAGCGGGGCGATGCGGCGAAGTGCCGACTTGGTCATCTTGGCAAGCGGGGACGCCACTGGAGAAGAGGAAATAGATGATGCATTAGGATGCGAAGCAGCCCGCCTAATCAGCTCTTGCATGGGGGTTTTGTTGTCCGGTCTGCTGAAAGTATAACGCAATTTTCCCGGGACGGGCGTTTCTCTCGTATAATTCGGTTTTGGTGAGTCATCCTCCCGGGCAGAAATATCGGGCAGCACATTCTCCTAGGTGCTATCAGTGATGGAAACTACAAAACTTAAAGGCAAGCGTACCTTGAAAGGCAAAGGTGTCTTAGGCTGGGGGCGGAAACTGGATGTACGGTGATCCCTAGCAGGGGACGTATCTTCGGTTTCAAGTTTGTCTGTCCTAGATTCTTCTCGAACTTCCTCATCTGCCGTGACCCGTTCTCTACTAGGCTCGCCTTCGGCAAGGCCGCCACTGTCCTCGGATTGCTCTTGAGCCTCTCGCTTTCCCTTGCGAGACTTTGTCTTGGCCAAGGGCTTCCTCTTTGGGGCAAGGATCAGTTCGTCGTCACCTTCAGACGCCTGTTGAGGATACTCGTATGCATCCCCGTCCTTAACAGGCCGCGTCAATAGTTCTGCAGGGGGGGAAGACACGATCGGATGGTTGTTCCTGGGCTCAGGATCATCGTCGTCCAGATCATTGTTATCCTTCTTGCTCGCCCGAACCCCTTTACGCGCTTTCTTGCGCGGTGACATGATGACAACCTCTACGATGGTCTTCTTCCCAGATTTGCCAGTAGCCCTTCTCTCTGACCGGGTGTTTGCAACGTCGTCACTCCTCTCTGTAGCTTTCGTACTCTTGGGTTTCTTGCAAGGCTTCTTTATGACGTATTCATCTTCGCTATCCTCGTTCTCGTCCAGGCCCACACCAGATGCACAGTCAGAACTTCGTGCAGGTTGCGGAGGATTTGGTGGATGTGATGCCATCTTGGCTTGTGCAATGGGGGAATGATTCAAGTCGGCGAGGTCATCTGTCGGCGATTGGAGACGTATCGGACGTTTCCGTTTCCCTCGGTCCACCGGGCTCCCCTTATGTGAAGAACTGCGCACAGCCGCTTCTTGAAAGGCATGTTGTCGTGGAGGGGACGGGCTGATTACCGTGCTTGCAGGGAAAGGATCCGAAGGAGGTAACAGCGGGCTTGAGCTAGGTACAGGGATTGTCACAGGGTCGGAGGGCGGTTGTGGATTCTTCATGGGTGGAGAGACACGCTTTACCGGGCGAGGTTTCGGTCTTTCTTTCGATTTCTTAGCAGGGGTTATGGGACTGTCGTCATCGGTGATGTCGATAACATCTTGCACATGTTGCGTGGACCGCTTTGTGGCTTTGCGAGTACGCGTCTTGGCACGCTCAGCAATGTCCTGGGAAAAGTCTTCCAAAGCAGAAGGAATTACGTTGGTAGTTTTCGTGATTGCTGTAGGATCGGAATTAGCTGCAATTGTAGATTGCCCCATGTGGTCGGATGTCGGTGTGCGAGGAAGAACAGGGTCGCTAACGGAAGGGTTCGCTGCAGGGCCAACACCCATGCGATTGAATATCGGTCTAGGGCGTGGCCTAGAGGCTCCCTTACTCGAGAATTCCGAGACCGTGGAAACTTCGGCTTGAGGGGGAGGCGGGAAGGACGAGATTGTTGGGCGAGTCAGGGGGTCAGTTTCGGGCAATGAAATCCGGGAAACCTTCTCTGTGTCTATTGAAGTGAAGGCATTTATGCTAGAGACATCATCTTCTAAGGGCGACACGAAGGAGGGTACGTCACTGGCACGAGGCCGACGCTAACTAGAAAGGTGCACACCTGTGAGAACCGGGGGGACTGTACCAAGTTGTGGACTACACAACTGGTCTTCCTCTTCGCTATCTTCAATTACCCAGTCATTCTGTCCACCGACCATTATGAGAGATGAGAGTAGTAGTCATATCCACGTTTGCGCGTGAATCCCGCGACGCGTCCAATCTGTATCACGTGATCATTCGCTTAGGGGCGATCAATTTGGACCTTTTGGATCTCATGTCTCTTCCAAACTCACCTTTACCGACGCCTACTTCAACCACACCACCAAACCCGAGACCTTCAAGCAAAGCGTCTCCATCTCCCTTACGTCCTAATTCTACATCACAACTGTCTGGTTCTCAAAGACATACTACTTTACCGACTGTGTCACCACGGCAAGTTGCTGGTTCACTGACTTCCCCGGCGACACCTCCCCCAGAACGCTCGAAGACAAGAGCCAGAGACTTGTTACGCAAACACTATGGATTAAGTGTTACACCTCCACCCCCGTCCGGCAGGCCCATGGACCCAATGGACTTAGGTGAGTGATCCTACAGAAATCTCCCGTGCCATGCTAACAAGATCGCAGACTCACCAGCTTTTGATGCGAAGGCATATTATGACCAGCTGATCACTACAGCTTCCCTCACAACGCTTCTGAAGAAAGAGAATGAGCTGCTTACAGGCAAGTCTTTGAGCATTAATAGTGCATACAGTTGCCTCATCCTCCTCCTGTCCAGAGATGAGGCAGCTAGATGGCGAACGTCAATCTCTGGTCTACAATCACCACCACGAGCTTATCGATGCTAGTGATACTATCTCTGCTGTATGCGGATTGTTCTCACATATCTTCAAATTGACTTATTCTGGCTCATGATAGATGAGGCATCGAGCCGAATCACTTGATTCGAACCTAGAACGTCTTAAGGAAGCCTTCTCTGAGATATCCCGTCTGAGTGCGGAGGTTTCTATTGAGACATCTACTTCATCGCGTTGACATGTGCCAGCTTCCACGTTATATCATCCCGATGTCGACCTCGGACTAGGTTCACGCGCTTTGTCGATTTACTCAATTTAGCGAAATCATTCCTACTGACGGTATATGTCTACAATGCCAATCCGAAGACTAATTGCCGCAGCCTGTTTGGCTTCACATGAATGGACCATGAGATACGGCGTCGGCTAGACACTTGCCTCATTTGCTCATCGCAGTAGTCGCGAATCTCTTGGTAGTTTTTCAAGCGATGCCGCTGGTGCATCACCACCAACATGAGGCAAGTAGCTGCCATTGCTGCAGCAATTGGCCTAAGGATCAACAACAGATTTTCCACGAAACAAACGGAGAACCTACCCAGGACAACAGCGAGCGTAGTCACTGCATATTGCCACAGAGCAACTTGGAAAGGTTCTTCGGGCGGACTAGCACAAATGCTTTGGAAGCAATTATACTGGATGGATGTCTGCCTCAGTTTGAAAGCTTTCGAGAAACATTCAAGCGAACCGATAGGCAATCTCGGTGATATTGACACTGTTGCCCCACAGACCGCAGTCGTTCGCAAACTTGGGTTCCTGTGTTGCAGAAAAATTCTGCCGTTTGGCAGTTATCGCGTACGATAGTGTTCTCGAATCCCAGTCCGGTACTGTCCAGGTCAGAATACGTGCTGAGCTCAAATATGCAAGACTCCTTCTCGGTCAGATTGGCATAGCTTGGGAATATATCGCCCGTCATTATACTAACGAATACGGCAGATAGAACTTACGTGCAGACGGAACGCAAGCATACAGAGCCGTTGAAATTGTGTATGGTAGCCAGCCCGGGGTTAGGCGAGGGTGTGCACTGGTCGTCGCGATTGAACTGACATGGCTGACCAACAGCAACAAGCGGGCGACAAGTGTCGCCCTCATCTGGGCAGAAACTCCCCGCAGGACATAATGCTGGTGGTGTCCGATCTGCACTGTACTTGAAGGGAAACTCCTCGCGCCGGCACTGGCGTGGGACGCAGGTCCCGTTTATCGTCCCCGAACAGAACGTCTGAGCATCGCAGTCACTTGTGAATCTCCTTGTGCGGGGGTCGAGGCGGTTGGAAGCAATTGAGCACGCCTTCCCAAGGGTAGTTGATGAAGGCTCAGGCGTTGCGGCAAATGCTGAGAGTGTCCGGTCCAAATACACGAGAAGTAATAGTCCGCTTAGCAGGCGCATGGTTGGGGAATCAAGGCTGAATTCATTCTAGGGTATGGTAATACAGGAATACGCGTTCCAACCAGGCGACGACGTATGTTTAATGGCCGATCTGTTATATTTCAAGTTCACCGGCTCGCGATCAAGACCGATAGTTGGTTCTTAGAGAGGGTTAAGCGCCAAACTTTATCCGACAATCTAGCCCCAGGCCCATCACCTGCATAAATCACTGGAAAACGGTTCAGTTAAGCCAACCATGGACCCACATCACCTGAGAATATGCCACAACCTCCCTCCATAAACCACTTTATTATTCATTTCAGCAGTACGGTCTCACACACGCATTGCTTTATCACCACTGGCCAAACTAGTGGATTGGCTAACTGGCTAATGCCAAGTCGCCAACTGCCACATCGCCTTTGCGATTCATCAGCCTAAGTTTCAATGTCAGCCTACTAGGTTCAGAGTTCCTTCGACCAGACAACCTAGATCACGGTGACGTAATCGAGTACGAAAACCGAAGGCTATATAACTTATATGCTGTTCGGCAGTGGGGATCAATTTCATGAACAGTACCATTTCTCTCTCTGATTGTCCGTATTTTCAGTCATTCTGGGAATCTTTGAACGGACTAATGATTGATCTATTCCGTGCGTATGGGTATTGCCTGTCAGTAAAACGTCCTAGCATAATATCATACATTTTCCATGGACCGCTCTATAGACCAGGCTTGCACAGTGATTGATAGCGTCAAAAGCTGTTGATAGTAAATCCTGCTATTTAGTGCACAATGCATTGTTGGGGTAGTGGTAACCTGGATCGTTGCCACGTCGCATGATTCGATCCGCCCCGGGTTCAATTCCCGGACAATGCAGTTTTTTTTGTATGATTTGATGGGTCGGGGGGACGTCTTGTTGCCCGTGCCGTAATGTAATTAAGTACATTGACACTCCACAACAATCAGTAGACGTCTTGTCACCCCCCTACCATACAGTAGCACGACAAAATGCCGGCCACTGTTAGCCTCCGTCCTGCGGTGGCTATTATTACTCTTGCATCTTTTGTTTATGTGCTATTCTACTCCCGGATTATTCAGAGTTTTCAACAGTATTCTTCGTCTCTCTGGGATACGACTAATAACCGTGTAGCGCGTTCTACTCGGATCGTCGCGGTTGGAGATTTGCATGGGGACATTGGAAACGCGCAGAAAGTGCTTGAGATGGCACGAGTTGTTGACACAAATGGCAGATGGTCAGGTGAAGTAAATATCTTCGTGCAGACCGGAGACATCATTGATCGGTATGTGGTGGTGGAGTATATGCTGAGGGTCGCTGACTCGCGAACCAAGGGGTGACGACACGATTGAACTGTTCGATTGGATGGAAGACCTACGATCGCAGGCTCTAGGCGTTGGTGGGGTGATGCTATCAAACTTAGGGAATCATGAATGGATGAATGCCATTGGTCAGTATGTTCTCCAGCGCACCTCACAAAATATGCCTTTGTTGATGATTTTTCCGCATATCTAGGCGACTGGAGGTGCGTTTTTCACGTGGGCTGATGTACTATCCACTGACATGAAGGGGTTTGCGCATGCACAGATACGTTTACAAGAGCGAGATCAAGACCTTTGGTGGTGTTGCCGCACGGCAGGCGATGCTATCAAGTGGTCGTATTGGACGGGCTTGGGCTGCGAATTACACTACCACATCTCGTCTTCCGCTTCACCCTTCTCTTGGTGCGCCGAATGACGATTTTCCTCCTACGCATGGATCCGCCGCTGGTCGCTTGCCTGATCCACACTCTCATGCCGCTTATTCCTTCGTACATGGGGGCCTCGCGCCAAGCTATTCGCAACTCTCGCCCTTCCCATCTGCCATTAATCAAATCGGACACTCGCTACTCCGCAAATTGCAGCACCGTGTGCAACCGCCGCCGCATCCACCCCACCCGTATCCTGATTTACCATCTAGTGCGACACCCGAGGAGGTCGCATTGTATGATTCAGACGGACCTTTATGGTATCGTGGATGGGCATCAAATAGCGAGGAGGAAGTCTGTCGGGACGTCGATGCAGTACTGGAAAAGACGGGAACGAGGAGGATGATAATGGGTCACACGCCAAACTTCGAGGTGCGTCTGGTTCTCCCTACACATACGGTGAGGGATAACACTCCTTGCAGGAGATTGTGTCCCGTTGCAATGGCAAGATCATTATCATTGACACTGGTGAGTACTTATGCGACGATTACATGATGTGAAGGTTCATGGATGAGCGCAGGCATTTCACATGCGTATGGAGGCGCGTTGTCAGCGCTAAGCATAGATTATTCCCTAAAGCCTGCTCCGTCATCTTCGGGGAAAAAATGGAGAGAACGGGAAGTCGTGAAGGCGTTATATGTAAATCATACCGTTACTCTGGTAGAGGAGGAACGAGATGTCTTTGGTGACATCTAGAGTGTGTGTATTAGATCGGTTCCTTTTTTTTGTACGGATGGCATTTGAGCCGGAGACAGTTACCTCTTATATATATATATATGATCGTTGACTGGATTATAAAGGAGGACGAGTCAGCCATTCAGCCATTAAATTACATTAAAAGCGGCCCCTCAGCGCTCAGCGCTGAGCGGCGCCCCAGTAAGAAGTCGGAACGATGTCAGGGAATGACCGAATGTCACTCGCTATTCGGTGTTATTCTGTGACAAGTGTAATTCGCATCCCGGGGAAATTTTGGGAATCTCAGTGAATGTTAAAGAATGTAAACACTTCTTTTATTATAGTAATACTTACTTGATGACATTCATTCATATTCATTTGGTTACTCGTTGTCTAGAATAAAAGCGTCCTTAACGCCATCGCTCCTCGCCCCGCTCCCACACCTGAGACCAATTGTAAACGCATCTTGTGTGCATACTTGAGTGCAATCGTAGTTACAAGAAGTAGAAAGTATCTTGATGCGTTAAGTGCGATGGATGTGGATTTTTTCGATGCTTCCTGTTGTTTTCATCTCGGTCCTGCGGCAGCAAACGTTGCTCATGTCATCGTTCTTAGTGTCCTGCCGAGTTTTCTTACGTTCGAAAGCCTAGCTAGGACAGTAATCAGACGGGTCCCACAAAAATAAACCAACGACACACTCTCACCAGCATTCAGTCACATTCAGTCACATTCCCTGACATCATTTGGACTTCTTACTGGCTTACTGGGAGCGCTCAGCCCCACAATTGTTGGTCACCGGACTGAACTGCCTGAGGTAATGACGTCACGAAGCTCAATTTCACCTTCACTGTGGGGATCATCATAACCAGGGCCAGGTGCTCCAGATGTATAAATTCGGGCGATGGTTCATGAATTCCTCTCTACCCTACCACTTCGATCCCTCTCTCACCGAGCCACGACATGTTTAGTAGATTTTTCTCCAGTGAACACAGGCACGCTTCTGCATCAGTCCCTCCAAACTCTTCCACGAATACCTTGCCCAAGGAGAAGATCATCCCTGGTGGACCGTCACCCGACTCTTCTTTCCCTCCTCACAACACGGCACACCACATCGCGACCTCCCGCGTGGCAGCGGACGCAGGTGCACATCCTCAAGCAAGTGGGACTCTCGAAAATGTGGTTGGGCCTGGTACTGAAGGTCAACCCGATAACGTGGGCTCGCTCTCGGCAAGCCATTCCAGCGGGCGGCTCTCCGATGCACATCTGGAAAACGCCCCTATTGCCGCCGCCAGTGAGGTAGTCGACGAAAGGCGCTCGGTGTCCGTAGCATCCCGCCGCGCAAATCGTAGCAAGACCATTGGCAATGCGAGCGGCAGCGCATTCGCCAATGGTGCGGCCACATCAGCGAATGAGCCTCCCGACGTGGATCAGAGCCTGTATGCCCGTGCAGCGAGCGCCGAGGACGAGCTCAGGCCGCAAGAACAAGCTGCCATTAGAAAGGAAGAGTGTATGTTTTTGTTCTTTTCAAACTACGATATTATTTCGTCTATATTCGGGAGCTGTGCTGACGTGCCCTGGTCGTGGGTTGCAGATGGCACAGGCCGGAAGCTGTCGAAGATTATAAAGAGGGAAGCCAAGGCGGAGAAGGTTGCGCTCCAAGTCGCACTCAAAGAACTAGCAGAGATCCAGAAAATCCAGAAGGAGTCCATCAAGGTACAGTCCCGCCCAGAATTATTTCTATTCTTGACTGGGACCCATTCAAGTTTTCACCATATTGTCGTGTGCTGCGATGGTTGATTGATTTAGGAGGAGGCAACGTCCCACTCGAGGCACTCACGCGCATTGAGCGACGCGCACAAAGCAGAAATGGAACTGCTTGTTGCGCGCACGGCGAATGAACGCGAGCAGTCGAGTCTACGCGCTGCGGAGGAGGTGCTCGAGGTGAGCCGTAAGCATGCGCGCGAGACGACCGAGATGCTTCGCGAGAAGATGGAGGAGGTTGAACGTCTGAGGATGTACAAGCAAGTGGACGACCGGGAACGTACCGTCAAGATGAAGAGTCTCGTTGGAGAGGTAAGTCCTCTGCTTGCGAACGTAGATCCGTAAATGCTCATGGGCTGCGGATGGTGTAGGAGAGACGGCATCGTAAAAGAATTCCAGGATTTTCATAACGACCGTGCCCTGCGATTTCTAAGTCACCCAACCATAGTTACATCTATTTATATGCCCTGTCCACTCTATGCATCTAGTTGTTGTACAGGGTCAATCATGCGTTCGGCAATTCTATGGTCTATCTATTCTTTTTACCTACAAGTATGCCTAGTCTAGTGTAGCACATTACAGTGCCACGTACATAAGACATACAAGGTAGATCTGGTCTCTAGTCATGACCAGGGTATGATGCAAGAAGCAGGCGCTCCTCTTCAGACGAGCGCCGTATATACCTGCGTACAAGTCTGGATGTGAGGGTGCCGTCATCCAACTTCATAACCTCTTCTCTCATCTCATAGCCACCAAACTTGGGTAGTAGGACAGTCCAAACGTAGTAATATAAGGCGCATAGCTGGCGAAGGACATTTGTTTTATCACGGCCAAGTGGGATATCATCAGATTTTTTACGTACCAGAAGCAGGGCCACGGCCACAACACAGTACCTGCTCACCAAGACACGATCAGTGCTCCACGTAAATGTGGAAAGAAAAAAATTGGCTACGTACATCGCATACCAGAAGGAGACGTCTGCATGTCCATCCTCTGGCGGTACCCTGCAACACCAAACGAGTAATCAAGCCTCTGTCCATCAGGATGTGAAGGAAGGAAGCACGCACCATGGCATCACGAGCAGGAACGCACATTGAATGAGCCACACAACGATGACAATATTCCAGACCTGGTACGGGGACTTTGACAGCCCCTCACTTGCGCGCCGCGCACGCAGCCGCCATAATCCTATCGCCAATGCAGTATGGAAAATCTCAAAAGAAGGTGAGTGACACTATAGATGAGATATCCGAGAGAAGGCATGTACTAGATACGGGTATGTCGCGAGGTCAAGAAGGAAGTTGTACGCGTCGCGTGCAGGAAGTATAGATATGAGGAGGACAGTAAGCGCGTATTTGAGTGCGACGGGCCCAAGTGGGGTGCCGAAGGGTCGAGTTGATGCGAAAAAGTTAGGATATGGGAGGAGGCCTTGACGAGCGACTTCACGTAGGAGACGCGCCTGGCCAACCGTCTGTGCCTGGGTCAGATTCTACTCGATTAATGGGACGGTCCATACATACCACTGCAATCTGTCAACAGACAACGACGTTAGCGAAACGGGTTTCGGGAGAGTCAGAGATCTCGCTGACGATGTTTCCCGCACAGCTGAGCGCCACCAGGACCGGGAGAATCCTAAAAGCCCAATGCCGACCAAATACGTGCTGGAAAAATACGGCTCCCACAAGTTGCCCCGCGTGTCTTAACTCGTCAGGCGGTATCGCGGCGATGTAGGCGACATTCAGGGTGACAAAAAGCACCATTCCAATACCAAGGGTAATCAACCCCGAATTTCGAACTGTGCGTACGGGTCTGGTACCTCTCACTTCTCCGAGCACGTTAAATGAATTAGCCCAGCCGAGATATGCGAAATTTGTCTTCATAAGGCCTGTCGCAAGGGCATTAGGATTGGTAGCGCTCCCTTGCCAGACATTGTGAAGGTTCGCAAACGGGTCAGAAATACGAGTGAAACCCGCAAGGACTGCAACACCTGTGAACGCCACGCTATGGAGGATTGGTGAGTCCAGTTCTTTGGAAAGGGTGTGGTGTGAAAGCCACCTACAATACAAGTGATAGCACCTTGATTATGCTCAAGACATTCACAGCTCTCAGTGACCACTTGGTGGAGATGGCGACAACTAGGATGAGGTGAGAGAAGCCAGAGAAACACTTTTGAATCATTACCTCCCACACAAAAAGTAGCCGCGCCGAGCGCGACCACCGTCTGATTATAATCTGTGATCGGAATGTCGAACAAGGATAGAACATATTGTGCAAATACGACTGAATTGGCTGCAGTGAAACTGGTTACGAGGTAATTCAACGTGTGGCAGCAGGAATTACCGGGGGGAACATACATACGAAAGAAGAACGGCGAGGATGGCAAAAGTAGTCGGCAGGAGGAATCTCGGCCGTGGGTAGGCCTGATCGAGGAAAACAGCCTCAGCGCCAGACCGGCTGGGGAAGAAGCTAGCGAATTCGGTATAGGAAAGCAGCGCGACTACAGAGAACGTAGGTCAACGACAAGTGCAGAGCACATCGACTGGGACCGCACGCACCGAGCACAAATATGGGGGAAATGAGCCAAAAAGACAGCGCGAGACCAATGGAACCGACAGAGTTCAGGACAACTCCGGGTATGGAGAAGATTCCAGACCCAAGCATCTGTCCGAGGTTCAGCATCACTGCGGATAGAAGAGTCACTTGGTGGCCCAGGGGATTAATCTCCAGACAAGAAACGGCTCAATCTGACGATGTTATCTGGAAGTAAGGAACACTACCTTCTCCACAGGTGCACCGCCAGCAGTTACAATATCGATTGTAGAAGAATCTGAGGCGGGTTGTACCTCAATATCGATGGAGGCTTTCGCCACTGGCATGTCGCCACCCGAGTCCTCGAAGGATCCTGGCGACATTACTGGAGACTAATACAAGGTGAAAAGGCGGTGGAAGGAGGCAAGATAAGGCGGCGTGGGGTATAACGTATAATATATGTGTTGGAAAGTCGTTGATTGCCCCATTTGTCTCAGCACCACCGTTCCGTTTCACAACGGTCCTAGGGCGGCAATGTACAAACAAATTTGGCGACGTGTCGCTCCACATACAGTACTATGCCTTGGGGTGCACTCGGCAGTGGCTGTTGCACTCAACAACGACAGTTTGTAAAGCTCGGTTCAGTTGCTACCCAATTGCTTAAATATAATATTAAAACATAAAAAGTACTTTAAGGCAAAGAAGTAGAGCAGCAAAGTGTTCCCCAAATTTGGATGTGTACATGTAACGCTTACCCCAACAATTGCCACGTCGGAGAACCAAATTTTTCGAATCAGCTGGGTAGTGCATCTATACACCATGCCCAAAAAGTCTCGCGATCAACTTGGCGCTGTAATGACTTGCCTCCAGCTGTGGGCGCACAGCGATTCCCCATCTGTTTTATGTTGTAATCCTAATTACTGTAAGTCCTACTCTCGTCTGCGTTCACTCCCGCTCATTATCCATACTTAGTTCATATAGCAAATAGAAAGCCGTCCATATGAGCAATTCCAGTTCCAGAGTGACACAGCCGCTGGAGATGAAACTCAGAGTTTAATCTGTGACAGTGATGTAAGCGCCGATCCACTACAAGGCACATACATCCAGCCACGTCAACTACCCTTATTTCCACGCGTGATCGCAGCATCAATTCATTCAAGTTGTGTTGTACCAAGGTGCCCTCAAGCGAGTTCGCCTCGCAACCAATTAAACATCGACGGCTCACTACAGCGAACAAGAGAGTTATACCACAATTAAAGTATAGTGGTAGGATAGGCACGACTGGAGATAGTGACAGGCTTTCCTGTGTTATCAATGGGGGTTACAGACGCAAAGTTGGTCTTCACACCAAAGACCTCGTTGAAGGCTAGCGATGCATAAGCGACATGAAGGCGAGAATGAGACACACGGACCGTCAGCTTGCTCGCCTGTCAGTGGAGGTGCGGTATTCGCGGCGGCTTGGGCCTTGATACACAGGTCTTTAGCAGCTTGATTGGCTGCACAGGTATTCGTCAAGGCATCACATATAAACTGGGTGATGACACCGATGGCGTCTGCGGAACCATGGGAATACGAGGCTGGGTCATGAACGTGAGCAGACCTATTTCATAGCACAAAGTCAAATACCACGAACTCTGGTCAATGGGCGCATATGAGGTCTCCTTTCTGTTATCAAGACCGGGACCGAACTTGATCTCTGGTGTTGAGCACTTGCCGAAGTTGGGAGCAACGACGGCACCAGGTTGGGAAGAGGTGGTGCTACCGTCGAGTGGCCTTCCCTGATCATCCAGGGGGGTGATGGCAGCAAATTTGGTCTTGATGAGGAAAACAGCATTAAAAGCATCAGCTTGTTCACCCGTCTTTGGAGTCTTTTTGTCGGCAGCTGCCGCTGCGGATGCGCAGGTTGTCCGCGCAATTTGGTCAGCACCGCAACTGTTAACAAGAGTGTCGCAGACAAATTTCGAGATTATCTCAATGTTTTGAGCAGAGCCGTGGTTGTATGACTCTGAAGAACTACGGTAAGTTATGAAGGGGTCAACAAAATGATGTACAGCGCTGACTCGGGTCGGAAGGTCGGAAGCTAGTTTCCTTGCGGCCATCAAAGTCGTTGCCAAATTCGATCTTGGGAACAGAACAGCTTCCAAAGTTTCCGATATTTGCAGCATGTACGGGGGTAGAGCCAGCTGGTGCTGGCACAGGAGAAGATACGGGAGTCTGTAGGAGTTTTAAAAAAGAAGAACCAATGATGAGTTTACGCCACGAACCGGCGACCCCACAGGAGGCGCGGGGTTGCATTCAAAGGGTGCTGACGCGCTTTCATTACCTGGAGGGGCTGCAGCTCTCTTGAAAGGCTTGGTATTTGGCTGAGACCTTTTCCAGACAGATTGTCCAAGTGCCGGGTCAAAGAATATGTTAGGGTCATTGGCCGGATCTTGGCCCTGCATGAGGTTGTTGAGCTCCGGGTTAGCGGGGGGTTTCTGACAGAATACAGAATTCCGGAACGTAAATGGGTTTGTGGTGAAGTCCTGGTAGTGTAAAATCATGTCAGATGTAATACCGTGGGTTTCCTACTAGAAATCATACCGGAAACGTATTCCTCTCAACTTGCCGATATTCCTTCGCGAGGGAAATCATATTCGCCTGCGTTGCAGCATTGAATTGTCTGCTAACATCTAATCAACAAGTCAGTTGAACGAAGATACTGTACCAGGATATTGTAACTCGCGGATAATGTAATCGGCAAAGTCTTGTTGCGAGCACTCGGGTTGGAGGGCAAGGAGAGGGGTGATGGCTCCAACTGCGAGCCTTCCACAAACATTGCTAGGGCAAGCAACAGCGATTTTGTCGATCACTGGAGGATGTGGCTGAATAAATCGCATGGGGTGGATAAAGATGGGCTTTCCATTCCGCTCTGCCCAGAGTATGCGTCCGAGCACGGAGTCAGACAAGTACAGGAAGAACACCGACAGGACCGTATGGGTGACAAGTGTCCTGCACATTGCTAATCAAAGAGTGGTGACAAGGAGCGTTCTACAATAAAGAGTAATGAAGGTGCAGGAAAAGCGAACCCAGCGCTGACAGTGAAGAGACACCTGGTCTGAAGGAATGAGTCGTCAGGACTTTGAAAGTTTGAGGAAGGAGAACCGTTCAACGATACCCCCCAGTTTTGATATATTGGGCGTCAGTACATCGGGGACAAGGATGGCAAGCCTTTATACAGGCGGAGAACGGATATGTTGTTACTCTTATGAGTTATGAGAAGCACTTCCGCGAACAACGCATTGTTTCAGCCAGTAACGAGAAGTCTGCTTTATTATGATTAGCCGTCGCCGTCCAAATTGCCAGTGACCACGTCGCTTGAACATCGATTGTTCTCGCCGGGGAAGTCATATACTGTATGATGAAGTCGCAGGAGTCAGTAACTAGGTTACCAAACAACCTTAACGTTATGCGGAGCGGGCTTTTTAGCCGATGGTACAGTACTTGAATGAGGAGGCCTTTAACTTTGCGCACACCCCATCAGGGTAGCGGCTCGAGTGTCGAGCAGCAGGCCCTACTCACAGCCTAATCCATTAATGAACATCGTTTCGAATAGTCCGCTGTCTTGTCAGGGTGTAAGCGCATGTGAGCCAATGTCTTATACAAAGCATACCGAATAGCATCAACGCCAGGTGTTGCATTTCTTCTTGGTTTTTACTGTAAAAACTTCGTTGCTATGAATGACGTCCTGGGTTTCTCCTACTGGTACCTGCGTGGCTCATTTATTTTCCTGGTAGTTGATACCCATTTGGGTTGTTGGCTAGCACGTAATATCTGTCGTCGTAATACTGTACATTCTCTGGTTCTGGCGGGTGTGGTCCGCTTTGTTGAGCGGATTTTTATTTTTTTGCTGTTATAGGAGCACATTGTGCACACGCGGTGTAACAACGTTGGATGTATGTGTTGGTATTTTCGGATCGAAGACGTTTGTCCAGTCTAGGCTCAGTGTAATTGGTAGAAGCAATCACTTAATCACAACACAACTTATATAGATAGATATTATATTATTACAGATTACAGTTCTTTCGATTGACTCTCACGTTTTAAAAGTGGTCTGTGGTCCCCTCAACGATGAGGCAGCGTCGATTGTATTGTTGCTGGGTGGCGTAGATCTGTCATCGGTTGTTCGGTCGCCTTGATGAGGTTCGGGCATCCGAATCTACGTCGGTACCGTAAGATGAGATCTGCCTATCTACTCTACTACTACTGCCAGGAGGTACTAAGTGGGCTTGTTAGAATGAAACATTTCGTAGCTTTGCCCAGGTGGGCCCGCTTATATGTACAGTATGGTCCTCATGTAAGTCGTCGTCTCTGTTCTCGTGCACCGTTAGCGCGCGGTATACTAGTTCAGGACAATCCTCACTTAAATCAATGTATACTTGTCTCAGTCCATGGACATTCACTGTGATAGCCATGGTTGGGGAAAATTGTCGCCTCCGAGATAGGCGGGATAGGAATAGCCCGCGTCGGGCTTTCGATCTTGACTTTCTCGAAGATGGTGGGGCCGGGACATGTTGATCCCGGTGTCACGTCTGAGTCATGTGTGGGGTATCCTAGTTACATTCCCCGCGGGGGTTGTTTTAGTGTCCCCGCGGGTGAGCATGACCCAACCCTTGTCCCTCGCGTATGGCGTGGGATAACTGAAGCATGTCACTGGAAAGAGTTCAAGGTTTTCAAACTCGCGTGCCGATTGAGTGATGTAGGTATCTGAGCACTAGTACTCTAATACAGTTGGATTTGTATTGTGTGCGAAATTGCGCAGAACGAAGGCGACTGGCTTGTTGGGGGGGAGCAACGTTAAGCTGAAAAATTATTGCCTTGTATACGATAGAATGGGAGACAAAGGCCTAGGCAAAGACGTCGCATAAAGGGTTATGGCCGAGTGGCTGGAGAACTTTCGAAAGCCCTGGTCGGTTGTCAAGTATGGGCATGATCTATACAATAAGTTTGGAAATGGCCGAGGAGTAGGATTGTGCAATTTGGACCGATAGTACAGGGAATGAGAGGTTATGCCCAAATCCGGGAGATGGGCAATCAATTCACTTTGAGCTTTTACTTACTGGATAGCGATGTTGTCGGTAACACCCGTTCCTGCCCTCTTTTGACGGCACCTTCAGGTACACCCACACTTGCTGACAAGCGGGGTAAAAAATCGCCACCCAAAGGTATGGAACAATTGAGGCGTTATGCGAACCCGTGGACACTGCCATGATCCAAGTGTGCCGATGTAGGGGCATTCTAATCTCGGTTTGGCTTGTCTGCTTCGCTAGGGTATAACACGGGCAGTGTTTCAACATCAAGGACTAGATCACGAATCCACAACGTCGGTCAGGGCACGGGCGATAATCGGAAAGACAAAAATTAAGTTAGGGATACCGCCATATAGGCAGCACGCTGCTGCCAAACCCATTAAATGAAGGTCCGCAAGAATGATTGCGGGAAGCGCCAGCAGTGGCAGTGTGAGCTGTGATAAGAAACAAGGAGGCCCTTGCGGAGATTTAGTATCTCCAATGGTCATTATTAGATGCATGAACCCATGAGACAGCCACGTCGAACTTCTCATACTTTTGGAGAGAGAAAGGTTGCTAGGAAACGAGCAGGCGATCGGTAGTGCAGCTACGACAGACTTGCCTGGATGGAGAAGGTAGAAGAAAATGGTTTGCGCGTCATGGATTTAATTACACGCGTCATTCATTCTATGGTAGTGCCCATTCGTTCCCGATTAATGTGCTTGTGCATGCGCAGGTTCTTGAGGAGCAACTTCCGACACGACATGTGCATCAGCCGCAAGATCAATGGCATAAGCTATACTATACATCAGTCACCACGGTAAATGGAGAACAGGGTAAAAGTATCCACCAGAGCCGCATTCTGGGCACCTCGACGTTTTCTCGGTAGTCACCTGGAACCACAGGACGTCATGAGAATCAGCGGGTGAGCCGGTGCATCCAACTATGCGTTCAGTGTCCTATGAGCGGAATTAGAAGATGATAGGTGCAACGGTAAAATAGCAAAGGCATAACACGGACGACGGAGAAAACCTTGATGGGGTCAGCGAGGGTGCCGATGCGGCTCGAATCCAACGGGTCAAGGTCGAATACGTCTACGCCCTCCAAGAGACCGAGGACTTGCACGCGGTCCAAACCAGTTGATTGAGATTCGTCAGTTGGAACCTCGCCGGGCTTTGCACCGACACCGTAGATTGAGGGTGCGGCAGCGTGGTGGTCGTCAGAGCGACGAATAGCACTGGAACATAGAGTACGAAGGGAAGATGAGCGAATTACACCAGGACGTGCACTGAGGACAGATGCACGGGCAGAACGCAGCGCGATGTGCAACATAACTTTTGGAAGGTCACCGGTGTTGACGACAAGAGTTTAGGCTGTTCTCGGAAGGGGGCGTTACATGACTGCAAAACGTCACGGCATTTGTCACGCATCTCAGAGCGGTGTCAAACCTCAAGGCACGTCTCAACATCTCAACAAGCACTGACAGCTTTAGTTCAAAACGTCCCACGTCCTCTATGACGATGACCACAAAACCCGTGTGCTCAATCATTCTTAGGCTATTGGCCTTAAATAAAGAAAAATTAAATAGTACAGGGAAGGTCGATAATGGATAGTACTAACCCTGAGTAGAGCATCGACGTAGGTCAAAGTATTTAAAAAAGGGGCAGGTGATCAAACCATCCAGGGTATACCTTACGATATAACAAATCTACGAGTTGGCATCCTTTACGGTTCTAGCTATGCGGCTCAAGGTACCTCTTTCAGCTTCCATGTGCTGTAACACCAGCCCATCCAAACGCAACATTGACGGTGTTCGGCCCTCCCTCCTGGTTTGTGTCCTATCCTCGCCATTACCGCCTCGAGCTTGGGGATCCAAAGGGGCCCGAGATGATGATGCTCCTGCTGTCCGTGATAGTCGATAAAGATCGTAACTCGACAGAGCTTGATCACTCTTCGAGTCCTTGAAATAAATCGGAGGACGCGTGACATTGGAAATTGGCTGGCGTTCCTGCGAGCCAGTACGCGTAGACAAATCATCGCGGGATGACGCGGGAGACACAGACGGGGTAGAAGTCATCCTAGGAGCTTGCAAAACTGAAGCATGACCTTGTGACGACCCGAATGGAGTGGAGCGCCCGGTTGCCTCAGCGTACATAGAGTTGTCCATATCCTCGTCGCTCTCATCCGACGTATCCCAGTCGTCCATGACACCGTGATCCTCCTGAATTTGGTCGAAAAACTCGCGTGGAGAGGCTGGTGGCGGTTCGTTATGTATGGAGGGTGGAATAGACAGTTCAAACGTTCCCGGTGTAGGAACTGTGTTGCTTGCCCCACCAAGAAGAGAAGGTATACCGGATTGCAGAGTGATAACATCAGGTAATTCTGCCGCAGTGGCATATGCAGACGGCCTTTCAGACGAATCACCAAGGTCGGATGAAGATAGAGACTGGCGCGAGGTCAGCAACGGATTTAGGACACCTGATAGGGTTGG
Organism: Lactifluus piperatus; assembly: GCA_003315875.1. Taxonomy (NCBI): domain Eukaryota; kingdom Fungi; phylum Basidiomycota; class Agaricomycetes; order Russulales; family Russulaceae; genus Lactifluus; species Lactifluus piperatus. The sequence goes on along the minus strand of QFDX01000593.1, from coordinate 15,060 downwards.
GGAAGGTCCCCTGGATGAAGGGAAGCGTGGAGGAGGGTGGAGGGAGTGTATCGCTAGCGAAGAAGACGTTCTAGGAGGTGGTGACATATGACGGGTTGGCTCCTCATCGTCAGATGACCCTTCAACGTCCCCTGCGTCTACATCATCACCTAGGGACATACTCTCCCTGACGGAAGCAAAGCCGAAGTGACCATCATTGAAGGCTGAGACAGTTGGTGATATCTGAGAATACTCAGACACGGATGGTCGACTGGGCAGAGAAGAGAATGACGGTCGAGTGTTTGAGGGTTCTGGGTCTGCCATATGGTCTGTAGACTCCGGTTCTTGCACCGAATAGTGGGAACCACTCGTCATACTGTCCCTGGGCGTGAAGCCACTAGGAGATGTTGCGATAGACGAGGCACGACCTCTGGGAAGTAGTGGAGGTGTCATGGACACGACAGCACGACTTCGCCGAGCGGCGCCATCATGCCAAAAATGGAGCATTGGTGACGACGTCGTCTTCCTGAGCACCGCAGTAGTGGTGGAGGCCTGGCTTTCTCGACGCGAATCTTCATGCGATTCCGTCGATGTAGGTGTACGTGGAAGTTTCGCAGGAGTTCGCGGTGGAGGTGGAAGTGCTGTTTGCGGTTCAGCCGGGGTCTCAGCGCGAAGAGGGGGTTGACTCGTATGCGACGTTGTTGAGACTGGCCGTCCGCATACTTGCGATTCCGGGACAGACAGGGCCTCCCCAGGGGAAGTGGTTGAGGACTGAAGTACGATCACCTCGTGCTGCTCCTCCAGAAGGTCCATGATGTGCTGACCCAGGTTTCGTTTCACGCTCGGCGTCGATGTCCTTGTGCCTGGACTCGAAGTAGAAAGCGCAAAAGACGGCCCCATACTCCCCGAGGACGACGTCGCGTGGGATGATTTGTGAAACGAATGGGCAGGTGTGTTGTTAAGAGAATGATCCACGGCCTCTGTCAAAAGCGCCTTACGCCATGCCTCTTCATCGGGATCTAGAGACCAGACACCAGGGCTACCGGGGGGCAAACGCTCTGCAAGCACTGCGGCGCCAAGGGAATTTTCAACTCCCAAACCTCGCAATGCAGATGCTTGGAACGCAAACGGCGAATTTTCAGATGGCGGCGGAAGATCAACAGCATCCGTTGGATCGACATAAATGTCGATGTGCTGGGTACCTTGTTTCGCATCCACTCGCATCTTGAGCTCTTGCTCCGCTTGCTCGGCAGCTAACGCTAAGTCATCCACCTTCTCGCGGACTACAGCTACTCGCGAGGCATGTCCGGCCAAGATAGGAGTTACAGGGCCACGAGGGACGGGGTCCACATGAGACTTTGGCGCCCGTGATGAAGTAATGGTGGAATCTGCGGTAGTCCTCAACCTCGGTAGGCCAACGTCAGGAGTGATGCGACTAGTCGGTGAGTTGGGCTTCGACCGCGCCTTCCCCACACGAAAGATGTCTAGAAAGGCAGGGCCAACAGACCTCGCCGGTTTCTTGGATGACGCCGCCACGGGAGACGCAAAATCGGACGGTGATGGTTTGGAATGCGCAGGCGGTAAAAAGTAGTTATTGCTGAGAAGAAGACGAAGCCGATACGAAACGTCATCAGTATGGAACACTTGATACTCGTCGTCAGGTTCATCAGGGTCTACAGACGAGATATGATTGTCCTGGAAGGAATCGGCGATGGAACGCGGGGAGGAAGGCGACTCTGTGCCAGAAATGGTGGATGACGACAACGGGTACACGGAGGACGCTGTACCGGACTGGAACGTTATGTTGGACTCTCGAAGTCGCTGGCGAGCCTCTCGAAGCGAAGTGAAATGGGGCACGGTCTGCATTTCGCCGAGGGTAGTAAAAAATGCACTGGTCTGTGCAGATGACGAGGATGAGAGCAAAGAGAGACGAAATGCATCACGGGGAACGCTCGACCCGCGTTTGCGGCGCGCCGGCTGGCAAAAAGAACATTAGCGCTTTTTTTTCAGCTTAGTGGGGATAAGTGACCAGTACCGTTGAATGCTCAATCTTTACGGCTCGAGAGCGCCACGAGCCCTCCATGTCATCCAGCGCTTTCCAGCCCGAAGCAGGCACAATATCTGGGTGAGACATGTCGTCTTTCGGTAGTGACGCGGCGCGTAAGGGCGAGCGCGGGGGACGTGAAGGTAGGGCCAAAGTGGCATCGGGCGACATTGTAGAGGGAAGAGAGGGCGAGATTTCGGCAAGAAGCTCATCAGCTGTGGCGACTGGTGCCTCAAGGCCTCTAGCACTCGCCGGGCTCCTGTCTCGACGGGAGGACACAGTGACAGCGCGTGGGCGGCTCTTGGTGCGCGGTCGACGCGACAAGGAAGTGACACTGCCAGTACTGATGTTGCTACCCTGAGAATCAGTGCGATGAACCTGGGTAGGAGTGGGGAATACGGGAAGTTGCGTCGACGACGACGCGGTCATGGCTGTCGTCGACGTCGTCGGGCGGTGAGATGTTTGACAACGACGGCCACGGCCTATCCTTCTTTCAGGGCTTTCCCACGATCCGTTTAGTTTCGCGCCATTTCTCTGGATCCGCCTTCACGTGACCGTTGTTATTGTCACGTGTATCAGTGGCAAAGCAAGCTGAGTTGTGCGTGTGCAGTGCGTGTGCAAGTGAAACCATGGCTAATTGTATGTTCGATTGTTCACAAAGGAGCATTTCACTAAACCACCTTCCTAGTCCTTCCAAAAGGTGATGGAAACCTTCCTATTTGGCAAGTCATCGTAGCCTCTATGGCTCTCTTTAACACCGTGCAGAATTTCCTCACTCTCCACTTCACAAAGCGCATGTACGACAATGTCCCCGAGACACAGCCAGGTATCTTATTTACTTATACGGAACACACGTTGCGGTGTTAGTATTGATGGCCCACTCCCAGTGACACCGTTGCAAGCCCGCACGTTTGGGATTTGGACTCTGACCGCATCCGTGGTGCGGTTCTACGCAGCCTACAACATCCACAATAAAGCGTGCGTGTCATTAACACGCCATTATGCTTCTCTCACTGAAGTATCGCGTCAAGTATTTATGACATGGCTTTGCTCACTTACTTGTTCGCGTTTGCCCATTTTTCCTCGGAGATCCTCATTTTTCGCACCACAAAGATAGGTGCCCCCATCCTTTCACCTGTCATAGTATCTAGTGGGTATCAAACCTTGATCATGCTATTGCGTGAACTGACTTATTTTTGTCTCATTGCCCTGTACGTTCATAGCGACTTCGCTTATATGGATGATCTCGCAGTACGACTTCTACGTAAAAGCATGATACCGAGTTTATCTACTCCTTCGACAGAACATTAACCCGAATCTGCCCCTTCGACTTGAAATTGGCTCGGAAGCTCTAGCATAATGGATGTTTACTGTTCACGTAACTTGCTATTCTTGGTTGAGGTTTTGGAAGACACGTGCGTCCAACGAGATGCGTTCACCACGAGATGGTCCTGAACCGAAGAATTCTGCTATAATTGACCGTAAGTCTTCCCCCTAATGTCTGTTTAGCCATGCTCGTCGAGCTGCCGGTTGTCCTACTAATAACGGCATCATCCCCCTAATATCTAAGCCTGACACGTATTACGACGAGAATAAGTGCGGTTTTGTTGGTTCTTTGAAGGTTAATTGTTACCAACGTAACCAGCTGGGGCCGCAAGTGCTGGTTAGTGCTCTGGAAGCTCGATGGAGCATCTCCAACGCTCGCATCGAAACTGACCTTCTTGACGACTGAAACGACGGACGCACCTAAATCCATCTAGTTGGTATTCACGCAAGGGTCGGGTCGGTGGAAGCGCGGAACATCCAGTCCGTCGAAAATGTCTTCTGACTTGAGTTGAGATCACGTACGACGACAATCTTTCCTAAATACCACGACCGTCAGAAACCGCTTACGTAGACTTTGAACCCGATTTTTGTGAAATTTTTCATAGCAATATCCCAGATCCGCAAAGCGGATCGTTCCTCACATGTGAGCAATGTACGTCTAGGATATAGTCACGGGAACACCCGCCATCTAGAACAGGCTTGTCACACCACCGGCCGGGCGGGTCCCTTAAAGGCCCTAAATCTCACAATTGATAGCTAAATTCCTATCGCGATGATCATGCGCAGACAAACATCGGGTTTGACAGGATACTGTATCCCTGAGCAAATACCGTCACCTGGGACGGAACAATCTTATCTCTAAACGGGAATGTCAGTTCACAGACATTAGGTGATCACCTGTAACGTACGTGAAGATGCATCTATACCCCAGTCCACTGCGGGGCCCAGCTGCGGAAGGACCCAGTTAGAAGCTGGCGAATTTTGTGATACAGCAGGAACCACCAAATTTTTCACCGAGATAGTGAATCGACCAATGGCGGACACCAACCGAAGATGAGGAGATCAACCGTAATAATCGCCTGGCCGGACGACGTGGCCGCTGGTTACCTTTCCAGTTCACTGTCCAAAAAGCACCAATTATGATTGTACATCGTGGCAGAGAAGGAAGTAGATCTGGGGACAGTGTGAGGGAATGGGGAACTACAAGTTACATGATGACATAGATGATGCCGCACTTGCTGGCACACATTGGTCCGCGGATGAGACGCTAGAAAGTTTTTTATTCTGGGATGGCAAACGTTTCTCCTACTAGATGACCTGTACACAAAGCGAAGCACGTTTGTTCTAGGCCAGGGCCCAGGGGAACTCCCGGTGGAAGATTAAAGAACGTAACAAGTGCCAGTGGTGATTGTTTTAGACGAGCGCGCGGGGATGTATGCGGAACCGGCCAGCCATGCTCCCGGTTCGGAGGTTTTGTTCCGACCCAGCAACCGATGCACATTACATTTCCGGCACACGTGATGACCTTGTTAAAAGCCATGGCTCATACCCGCACCGGAGCACAACCCCCACATCTGACAGTTCACGTACTTGAGTCATTTCGAAAGAAAAAGGCATGCCTTCTTCTCTAGAATATCCCCAGGAGTTGCTTTCACTCATCTGCGCGTATGTCTACGCGGCCTCCGTCCCAAGTCTTGTTTCGTCTTTAGATCCTCTCTACCTTAAAGAAGCTGGAGTACCCACCGGTCTACCTTCTTCATACCCTCCCGATAGCTGGTCGGAACCAGTTGCCCGCAGGACTCTTGCAAGCCTCACACTCGTGAATCACTCCTGGTCCGAGGCCGCCCGTCCTTGGCTCTGGCGCAAGGTCGAAGTACGCCTTCCCCGTGATTGGCTCGCTCTCCTCGAGGAAATTTCCGGTGGAGAAGACGACGAGGTAGCACAAGAAAACACCGCTCGTGCGGTCGAGGCGTCCATCACCGAAGCGGCCCATGCTGCACTGGCTGCAAAGACAGGGCACTGCGATGCTCTCGACGCGGACGCAGAGAAGAAGTTTAAGGAGTCGATAATTCTGGAGCTCAACGGCCCCGACTGCTCCATCCCCCCCGAGCTGCTCTCCCCCCCCGCGTCGCGTGACCCATCTCCACGCCGGTTGCGTCAGAAGAGTAAGAGCCCGGCGCGCTGGAAGCTCCTGCGCTCTATCAGCGACGCAGTACAAGGTCTTATGGGGCGTGACGAAAACGGCATGTATGGTAAGCATTATCGGATCCTTGTTTCCCCTTTGATGCTATAGCAAGTTGTATGGTTTCTTTAGTGCCTGCCATGCATGATCGACGCCCAGGACGTTTTGTCCGTCATTTAGACTTCAACCACTTTCGGACTATCGGTATGCGCCGTCTGGTCGGAGAGTCCGCCAACAATCGCTTTGTGACTGGGGAGCGCCTTGAAGCAATTCTCAAAGTCAGTAATTTTATGTGCAGCGCATTATTAGCCCGGCTCATTGTTTCGAAGGAAACACCCAATCTAATCGCATTTGGGGCGACTGAATATATGGATGGCGCATTAACCTTGTCTGTGCTGAAGGAACTTTTTCTTCGTGGGACTCCTTCGAGGGCCCGCGGACAACCCCCCCGTGGCCGTGTCTTTGTGGTGGAGGATGCACCTGACTGGGAAGCAGAGGACATAGCGCGCCGTCACGAGTGCAAAGAGTTAGAAGCCATAGATCTCACTGGTTGCGTCAGCGGGGTTTTTGTCAACGCCCTTACCGACTTCGTGAACACCCATATGCTCTCGCCGACCTCAGAATCAGATTCTAGCGAAGACGAAGGTAGCCGATCCCATAACCGGAGCCGTTCATCTCGGCTTCATTTTTCGGAAGAGCCGGCAGCTTTTCCGGGGTTGCAACGTCTCAGCTTGCGCGGGGCAAAATCTATCCGACCCCAAATTCTGAGCTCCTTTGTCACCGCATTCCCCTCACTCACTCATCTTGATATATCATCGACGAGTGCCAGCCCAGACATACTTGAAAGGCTAGCCGCTTCTCCCACAGTGCGCCTGCAATCTCTCTCACTGGCGCGTTGCGTCCGCTTGACTGGTTCGAGCATTCGCACATTCCTCATATCGGCACCTGCCGCCCGTTACATCACAGAGCTTAATCTCTATGGTGATACGACTTTCCCGAACCCTATGTCAGAGCAGGAACTTCGCGACGTCTTTACAATGGCTCCATGCTTTACATCCGGCGAGTTGGTGTACTTGGATGTATCGAGCGCACCCCTGGACCAGGGTTTGCTCGATGCAATGCCCGCCCAAAGTAAACTGCGTTCGCTTGGGCTATCATTCATTCCAGACCTCCCTCTCAGCGTTGTCTCGGAATTTATACGGAACAAGGCCGCGCAGGTTGAAATACTTACGCTAGTTGAAACATCGCCGGAGCTAGACCGTGCTAAGCCGCGACAGGGATCCATCATGGCCTTGCACTCATCGCTTATCCGGCCTCTTTGCACGCCGCCTTTCGATATTGGCTCGTCATGTGATACACCGGCCTTACAGGCGCCGACTCGTCTGCGAGTCATCGAACTTGCGACGTCGTTGCTTTCGGCACTGGGCGCCAGCGCTGGACCGTGGCGCGTAGTTCGGAGCAAGGGCGGCCGCCAATGGTATGTCGATACTGCCAGTGGGTGGGTAGCGGGGCCTGGAGGTGCATTGTTGCGGAGGGATCTAGTAGAGGACCATCCATGGAGACGGACACTTCAAATGCTGGCCAACGCTAATGGGAATGTTAGCAGTGGAATCGGGTGGCATGCCAGAAAAATGGAGGTATGTGGTTTTTCCGCAGTTCCTCTTTTTTCTTTTATTTCGAACCGCCCCGCTGATTTGTTTGGCGTGCACAGGTTCTGCACGGCCATGGTCTGCTTGGGCGGGAAGATGGACTATATGGTGCTGTCTCTTTCGCCTATCAGGGATAGGTGTGGTATGGTAGAGTCAAAGCGAGATTGAAAACAAGACTGGATCTGGATGTAAATGGTCACGAGACCGCATCCTGTATTGTGGCGCTGCTTGCGGTGTGCAATTATAAAATTACGGACGACTATTGTATAATTGGATTTATTAATTGTTTCCCGCTTTGACCAATATGTGTGATTGGGCTGTGGACAATGCACAGATGCAGGGCCGCACTTGAGCAAGTGATGGGGTATCGAGACTGCGGTGGCGTGTGTCTCACGTGAACAAACCCGAGGATACCAATGCCAAGCCACAGTGCCAAGACTGGTGGCGTTTGAAATGCCACACGAGGCACCACTCTCAACACATATTTAAGACTTCGAGCGCCATCGTGACGCATGCACATTCATTGACTCCCACCCCCGCACAGTTACTGCCTTTTCCAATGAGTAAGCGCCTCCACTTTGACGTCTCTACTGATAATTGGGTTGATACGTTTTTCTTGGCGATGCTTGGCGTTGGCGTGTTGTGTTGTGTTAGGTCCCTCTTCGAGTGCATCTCACTTGGACTCAACTCTATCCCCACCAACCTCCACCCACGAAACCCATCAACTCGTCCCGTCAGTCTCGCCCGTCCTCTCTTTCCATTCCGACTCCTTCTCACAGCACAACTGTAGCATTACTAGCAATTCGGTTAAAGGCATGGCCCAGAATTCTGGCCCAGAACAGCCAGTGATGGATGGATCAACAGGACAGGAGAAGTGTAAGGGTCTCAAGAAATCATGGTGGAAGCGAGTCTTCTCCGATCTGTGTGAGCGGCACAAACGCAAAAACCCACTTCCGGAAGCACCTAGCGTTGGACGCAGTATTATTTCCATACTCAAATCATCTCGTGAGCCCCCCTCCCCCCGCTCTTTCCCTAACTCTTCCAACGTGTCGGCGATCGATTCTAGGGTTGAATGTGTTGTTAATATTCATTCCTTTATCCGTGCGTGTCATTTACCATGATCTTGCTGCATTGCAAGTCTAATTATGGTGTAGTGGATATTCCACTTTGCCAAACTTAACAACACCTTGATTTTCGTTTGTACGCTTACACTTTCAGTCGTATACCTGTCTCTGAATCGTATCCTAGTCTCGTTTCTTGCTATCGTACCCCTTGCCAAGGTGCATATGTCTTTTGCCCTTCACTGCGTGGGGAGTGGCTAACAATAGTATAGCTTCTTGCCTTTGCAACAGAAGAGTTGTCATTGCGTCTGGGAGAGACCCTAGCTGGTTTACTTAATGCCACGTTGGTGAGGCCGATTATTCCTTCCTGTGCTGAAAATGGCTTCCTGACGATATTGCGTTAGGGGAACGCGTGAGTGCCTGAACCTGATTGTGTGATACCTATGCGTTGATATCGCATGTTTATTCAGCGTGGAATTGATTGTTGCGGCAAGTGGTGCCTTTACCTTGAGGTAATTTCTTGGCACTAAACTACCGTCATGCACTACAGATCATTGCCCTTGTGAAGTGCGAGCTGAGAATTGTGCAATCCTCTCGTGAGCATCCAATCAATCGTGTCTTTCTTCCCCATTTCTCGGAGTATGGGCTGCGACAATTTCGCTACCATCTAATGTGAAACGTGTCTTTCAGCGCACGGTATGAGCGAGCCATTGTTCATGTCACATGATATGTCTATACTTACTCGGCTTGGCGATAACACGTTCTCATGCTGCCAAGACTATTTCCCATTCCCTCTTATGCATATTGGCTCCCAGACCATCTCTTTGGGTCACTGACTGCGCCCATTTTCATCACTAGTGGTCGGCTCTATCTTGAGTAACCTGTGTAAGCCTCATTCTATCCAACGACTTATGCTATCTGGCCAACACTAACTACCTGTAGTACTTGTACTCGGAATGTGCTTCTTTGCCGGCGGCACTCGTTTTTCGGAACAGGGTTTCGGCATAAGTGCGTGTTCTACGCATGCAGTCTATTGTCACCTAACTCAGGCTTGCATACTTTTTTATGATCTATGACAGGTGCCACACAGCTAAATTCATCTTTGCTGACTCTAAGCGTCATTGGCGTGTTACTTCCTGCTGCATTTCATAATGCGGTCCAGCCCGCAAATAACAATGGCGTTGACCCCCTAACTGACAAGCAGGAAGGCCATGACATCCTTTCGATTAGCCACGGTGTTCGCAATATTTTTTTTCATCTGTATTGTCCTAATCAGTTGATGCCCGTCCACCAGGTTGCCGTTATCTTGCTTTTCAGTGAGCGTTACTGTTAGTGCTCGGGCCACACTGCTACAACTATTTCATTTTCTGTAGTCTATTTGTGCTATCTTTTCTTCCAACTCTTCTCACACAAGAGTTTGTATGAGGACAATAGCCCAAGCTCAAAGCCACAAACCGTCGAATACTCTGTCGAGGTTGCCCGCAGGCTGCACATTACTCGCGGAAGACTCGGACCTACTTCTAGCTCCCCTCCTCCAGCCCATGACCCGGCGGGTCCCCCTAACTCCCACCCGGATGTGAGCTCAGCGGAGGGGGGCTCGACGAAGGTCGAACCAGAGGAAAAACCTCAGATGAGCGTAATGATGACTATTGGGCTCCTCGTTGCCGTCACTGTGGTCTGTCGATAGTTCAGCTGTCTGACTACTCCTGAAATCTGATCGTGGTGAAAAGTGTGTTGCCCTCACAGCCGAGTTTCTCGTTGACTCTATCGACGGTCTTACTTCCACCGGACACATAAGCAGAGAATTTGTTGGTCTCATCCTTTTACCAATCGTAGGAAACGCTGCTGGTACGTCACCTCGAACACCAGTCCCTAGCAGCATATCTTCTTAACATGTCGCCCTCCACACGCAGAGCATGTTACCGCTGTTACAGTTTCTGTCAAGGATAAATTGACCTTGTCCCTGAATGTTGCAGTTGGTTCAAGTATTGTACGTATTGTTCTATTCTGCCTTTGTCGATATGTTGTAGTGATGCCTAGTTCTCGTTGACAGCAAATTGCCCTTTTCGTCATTCCGTATGTATCCGTCAATGGTCGTGACCTTGGTCTGACCACACTACGCAGGTTTATCGTCACTTTGGGGTGGATCCTGGGCAAGCCACTGACTCTCCTTTTTGATTCTTTTGAATCCATTGTTCTGTTCCTCGCAGGTTAAAGCCTCGTATTGTCGATATCTGGTTATCCACTGAAAGCATCTCTTCTTAGTTTTGACCGTCAACTACGTTGTTCAGGATGGCAAATCAAATTGGTTGGAAGGCATGATACTTATGTGTGCGTATACTGGTCGCTCGTCGTGAGTTGACTTGCCTTGCGGCGTATCTGATGACCGCACTCCATAGGCCTCTACACAATAGTTGCAGTCACATTTTGGTTTTATCCAGGATCTGATCCCGCAGGTCTGCTCGCGAGCTGCACTTGATTTCGTGGCATTCTGTTCAGGCGTATATATTCTATGTGCATCTCAACCATGTTAGACTCGTTCCATCGACCATCTAGTAACGACTCGTACGAATACTCGCTATATTTGCTTATATCTTATCATTCATACCAATGCGAATCTTAGGCGACTCTATACCATGCTGTCGCCAAACCAGGCAGTGACCGCTTTTACATGTGAACCAGGTCATCAAGCTGTGTTAGAGTTCGAAGATGCGTATTCAGCTTGCATGTACAGTATGTTACCGTACTGTGTCTACTTGCAAGCGAGTTACAGTCGCAGTAGAACACAGCGCGCACCTCACTGACTCACCAACTGCAACAACTGACGCGGAGAAAGCTGTGTTCAGGGACAGGTCCTTTTGCGATGGGTTCCATTCTTACGGAGCCAGCGTGACCACTGCCCTTAGAACCACGTGCCACTCACGCGCCTTTGTTCGTTCTTATCCGTCCGACCTCCGACCTTGTTCCGCTACCTTCAGAGTTCTGCCGACGTCCTTGGACTAGTTGCCACCAAGTCGTACGGCGCCGTTTTCTCGTGCCTTGTGATGCTGTACTCTCGGTCACGTTCGTCCTTTGCGCCTCGGGCTCAGTGCCATTATTGCCGTCCCTCTATACTGCATCCTCTCGGTCTCATGCTCAAAGCATTGCATGCATTCCCTTAACGATCCTAGTCTGCCCCGTGGCCTCTTGTTGTTCCGTCATGTTTTATTACTTCTGTCAGGGACCTGCGTGCTGGGCCTAGCCTCAGCGCAGGGTCCTGACGTCCTTATTTTTATTTTCTCTTTCGGATGAGCGTCGTCGCTCCGATCTACTGCTACTAGGAATCCATACGTCACTCTTTGCGTTACCTTTCACCCCCGCATCTCGACTTCAAGCCTCCCTTTGTGCTCGCGTGGGCGCTGTGCCCTCTAACTACCGTAGCGCGTAGTTCTGAGCAAGGGCGGCCGCGGATGGTATGTCGATACTACCAGTAGGTAGGCAGCGGGACCTGGTGTGAATTGTTGCGAAGGGATCTAGTAGAGGACCATCCATGGAGACGGACACTTCAAAAGCTCGCCAACGCTAATGGGAATGTTAGCAGTGGAATCGGGTGCCACGCCAGAAAAACGGAGGTAAGTGATTTTTCCGCAGTTCCTCCTTTTATTATTATTTCGAACTGCCCCGCTGATTTGTTTGGCGTGCAACAGGTTCTGCACGGCCATAGTCTGCTTGGGCGGGAAGATGGACTATATGGTGCTGTCTCTTTCGCCTATCAGGGGTAGGTGAGGTACGGTAGAGCCAAAGCGAGATTGCAAACGAGACTGGATCTGGAATAAAATGGCCACGAGACCGCATCCGCGCTGCTTGCGTGTGGTCTTATTATTTCCTTACAGTTACAAATTTATACTGTATAACTGGATTTGTTAATTATTTCCCGCTTTGACCAACATGTGTGATTGGGCTGTGGACAATGCACAGCTGCAGGCCGCACTGCAGCGAATGATGGGATATCGAGACTGCGGTGGAGCAGCCCGGCAAGCCCGTCTTGTAGTTTTAGTAAAGATAATTGTTCACTAGTTCACTTCTTAAAGCCTGGCACAGTACCCGAAGCGTGGGTCTTCCGCTTCCGTGGAAACCCCAAATTCCCCAAAATGCTGGGAATCTCAAACTCCGCACTGATGCCGTTCCATGGTGGGCCAGGCACCAAGCACGTGCGTGCAGGTGGCCTGCAATCCTCACTTCCTATAAATTATATAAATGAACTGTGGTTCTACTTGAATATGCAGGAAGACATCAATGATAGTGATTCAGAACATTGACATTCAACGTACATTCAACAGCCAGAAATGTTTTACCTACAGGGGAGCCCCAAACTCCCATTCAAATACCCAATTTTGCATTTGCTCCCTACGTTGTTCCATTCGGCACACCTGTTGGTACACCTACGAATGCTTTTCAAGATACACCACCATATTACTCAAATTATCATGCCCTGGCATCTCATACTCCGACTGCATCGGCCACTCTGATCACCCATCCAGATGCGCAGAGTCACACCTCGAAGAGGGCCTAGCGGTCACATAACTCCAAGCTGGATGGAGTTCAAATTGCTGCAGGACCTTAACTGGATCCATTTCAGGTCTGGCAAGTGCCACCCTCCAAGTCCGTGATACAGAACTCGAAGGATAATGCGCACGTTGATGCAAAGGTTGGAACGTCGATTGAAAAAGAAAGTGCCGGGTTTGAGACCGGGGCTTGAAGTGAGCGGCTGTGTTGATGGGTGAGTAGAGGTGCAGTAGTCCCAAGGAATATGGCTCCAGGGAGGGAGACGTGCAAGGACAAGACAAATCAGACAAAAAGCTTCATGAAGACTTGCATCTCCCCAATCAAGCATCAAATGCATCTCGTCGAGCCCTAATGCCACTATACGCTCCAAAAAAATCCTTCTTCTGCAATAGATGGTCAAAATTTCATGAGGACAGCTGCTCTGGAGAGAGAAGAAACAAAGAAACTTCCAACACGGCCTTGTCCCAGAAGTCTTCCCTGGCGAGTGTGAGCAGTTACGAGAGTATCACATCTTCATTGATGGCTAGAGCCAAAAATCCAAGGGGTGAAACTAGCGATAAAACAAGGCAATTACTAGGTGACTAAAGCTTACAATATCGTCTTTAAGCCCCTTTTGGGGATACAACAATGATAACAGGATTTTATGGAAATTTCTGCTTGAGAAGAGGGAAAGCCGAGATCTCTTAATTCATGTAGAAGTATATAGCCAAAGAAAAGTCCAGTTTTTCCACCATCAGTCTTCACAATAAGGAACACATGAACTCCATCCACGACCTTGCAAAGACCCTCGATGACATAATCATGCAGATCATGGGGAAGACAAGGTCGGAGAAGCCGACGGGCTAGCGTATGTCAACTCAGACTGTTGTTCAAGCCAGATTCTGAGGGATCTGGCATGCGAATGTCGAAGGAAATCCAGTACACAAAGGTGACGCATGCGTAAAGTTAACGTTAACTGACGTGCGGCAACTAATCGGCATCTGCCGTGGAATTTGAAAAATTCCCAACATTTGGGGGTTCCACGGAAGACCCACGCCGGCTCTGGCTCCGGCACAGTGATGGTGAACGTAGGCGAAGTACCAACGCCAAGACACAGTGCCAAGACGGGGGTGACGTTAAACATGCCATACGAGGCCATTCTCAACACATATTAGACTTCGAGCACAATCGTGATACATGCACATTCATTGACTTTCTACCCGCACAATTGCTTCCTGCCTTTTCCAATAGTGAGCGCTTCCACTTTGGCGCCTACTAATAATTGGGTCGTTACGTTTTTCTTGGCGTTGGCGTGCTGTGTTGGGTTACTGTAGAGGTCCCTCTTCTAGTGCATTCTCACTTGGACTCAACTCTATCCCCACCAACCTCTACCCACGAATACCATCAACTCATCCCGTCAGTCTGGCCCGACCTCTATTTCCGTTCCCACTCCTTTTCATAGTACAATTGCAGCATTACTAGTAATTCGATCATCGCGCCCAGAACAGCCAGACATGGATAGGTCAATAGGGAGAGAGAACAAGAGATCATGGTGGAAGCGAGTCTTCTCTGATCTGCGTGAGCGGCACAGACGTCAAAGGCCACTTTCGGAAGCACCTAGCGTTAGACAGAGTATTATTTCCATATTCAAATCATCTCGTGAGCCCCCCCCCCCCGCTCATTCCCTAACCCTTCCAACGTGTTGGCGATCGATTCTAGAGTTGAATGTGTTTTTGATATTCATTCCTTTATCCGTGCGTGTCATTTACCATGATCTTGCTGCATGGCAAGTCTGATCATCGTGTAGTGGATATTCCACTTTGCCAAACTTAACAACACTTTGGTTTTCGTTTGTATGCTTACACTTTCAGTCGTATACTTGTCTCTGAATCGTATCCTAGTCTCGTTTCTTGCTATCGTACCCCTTGCGAAGGTGCATATGTCTTTTGCCCTTCACCGTGGGAGTAGCTAACAATAGTATAGCTCCTTGCCTTTGCAACAGAAGAGTTGTCATTGCGTCTGGGAGAGACCCTAGCTGGTTTACTTAATGCCACGTTGGTGAGGCCGATTATTCCTTCCTGTGCTGAAAATGGCTTCCTGACGATATTGCGTTAGGGGAACGCGTGAGTGCCTAACGTGATTGTGTGATACCTATGCGTTGATATCGCATGTTTATTCAGCGTGGAATTGATTGTTGCGGCAAGTGGTGCCTTTACCTCGAGGTAATTTCTTGGCACTAAACTACCGTCATGTACTACAGATCATTGCCCTTTTGAAGTGCGAGCTGAGGGTTGT
>QFDX01000591.1:0-15139 GCA_003315875.1 Lactifluus piperatus | reverse complement strand
AATAGGCGCAACTGATCTTGATATACTTGCGACTCCCTGCCCCCCGCTTTTACTCGCTGCTTGCCCATGTATTCCGGACTCCTTTAAATTTGTAAAACTCGTATCATTTCCCTTCTTACGACAACTCCCTAGTGCCATCCTCTTTACTGCTAATTCGCCTGTATGTAAATATGTACAGAGCGTTGAATATGAGATGTATGTCACAGGCTGCTGGCCATCTGACTGAGAGACCCAGTGCAACGACAGCCCTCGCGTTGGGCTCGGAACAGCGAACCACGACATCAGATGGAGTGCCTGGGTCCTTTTCCCAAATGGCCCTTTTTACAGTATAAGGGATTGCGTTACCAAGCGGCTCAGAGTGTATTTAAGCCCTTACCTTAGTTTACAATAGGTATTCAATGAGAGTGCCTCGCTGCAAAGCGCCTTGTGGAAGTGTTGGAATTTGTCTCGATGTTGAGATTTTGATGTCTTGAGTCTTGATGTCTTGAGTTAATGACTCGCAATGTTCCGATGTCAGGTGTCAGGCTTGATGTCCTCTGGATGAAGTCTGTGAGATAATTGGGATTATATTAGAAATGGATTCTTCTGTGTCATCCAGATGAATGGACCCAGGTCATTGATAATAAATGTATTGAGCACATTGACAATTTTATGGGGGATTACATTGTAAATGGAATTCCAATGTATTGGGTGATATAATCCTTTCCCCATTGTAGATTACATTGTGAATAATTTCATGCTGCATCCTGTGACCACATTCTAGACTTTTTTGGAATATGTTTACAATAAGATCAACATAAAATTTCACATATCATTGGACAATGCCCACAGTGTTTGATGCCGCAGATGCTCAAGCATAAAGAATACTGAGGTGAGCATCACTTAGTTCCTTTTCCCTAGAACTTGTTCTTACATTAGAAGATAGTCTATTGTTCCTTGTACAGGACTTATCACACGTAAACTCCTATTATTCCAACAATGGGTAGCCGTAGTGTCTATCGTATCACCATACTGTAATGTGTGTTCCTGCTTCGCCGCTAATATTTTTAGCCCTGTCTTATTGATTCTACGAGAACTATATTTCATTGTTCCTCTCACGCTTGTGGCAATTTCTGGTGGACGCTCTCACTTTACTATAGACGGAGCGTTATCTCAGGCTCAGGGACTGCTGGAGTGCTATTTGATCCCCTCATTTTCGTAGTAATTAGGGTTCCGTCGACAAAAGAAAGGTCGCACGCCTCTGAGAGCAAGGAGGTCCGATATGGGGGAGGACACTTCAAGGTTTGGCAACGTTTATGGCTCCTACCAACACCCGAAATCCCAGTCTCTGTGTTACATGCATTTGCCCCATCCTTTCTGTACTGTTGGCCTAACTGGGGGCGCTGTGGTCGTGAAACCCTCTTCGTCACTGCACTGCCCTTCCTCACTGGACACACTCAGAGGACCTTACGCGCTTGTTGCCCTGACAGAAGTACCGTAGGTTGTGGAGACGTACGGACTAGCTAGGCTGTGCCGCCTCACGTTTTGTACGCACATTTGTGCACCAAACGACCGCTAAAAGGTGTTTCTTAGGCGAACAATGCCAGGCCTAGGTAAAAGCCAATTGACAACTTGACGGTTCTGGATGGCTATTCGACTGTCCTATGTTCACCCTACCGGCGGATGGTCGTACCAATCAACAAGCGAAGGAGTTTATCATTGGTTTTGCACAGCGCAACGCCAAACACTATTCATAATATACAAGTCCGGGGCGAAACAACACTGACCGGTTTCTTCTGCATAATTCTGCGCTAGCCCACTCAGACATGGTCATCGAATTCGAGCTCAATCGTAACTTTAGCACGACCAGAGCCTTCCCCCAGTGATGCCATGTTCATCATAACAATGTTTGACCGTGGGTTTTTAATAAACCGCAATGCAAGGTCCCTATATATGGTGGCCATGATCATGTTGGGGACAGCGGAATTGTGATTAGCGTCATTGAAGTCTTGAATAGTTTCCATGCCACTCTTTCCCGAAGATGCAGGTGCGTTCTTGCGCACCCCTGCGAATTGGGTGTTCTAACCGAGTCCTTAGATAGGGTGTGTGAAGTGCACTGACGAGAGACGGTACCTCATAGGCCGCCGCATGTGCTGGCCCTGGGTGTGAGGGTACAACACCACCAGGGGGCATAGCTGGGTATGCGGAAGCTGTCGCGTGGTGAACATGTGTGGTGCCATCATTCTGCAAGGATATTCTAAATTTGCTATGCTCAGATCTCCGGTGAAATGGACTTACAGGTGGAAGTTGTTCACAGTATTGCGGACAGCTCACATGACGCGGTCCATCATAAGTTGAGTAAGTTGATGGCATAAACGGAAAGAGATTTTCTTGAGAAATATCTGACATCGCAGGGATCTGAAACCGTCTCCAGCATTGAGCGCCCAAGCCAAGAGATATTTGGTATGCACTGCCTACTGTAGAATCCCGTTGCACATTGGCGTGATTGAGAGGCATGGGTGGAGCAGTGTTTGAGAGCGCTACCCCATCGTAAGGATAGTTCCCTACGTTTTGTGGCAGTTGCTCGCTCATCTGGAAGTCGGAGAGGTAGGACGTTATCGGAATCCCTAAGACTGCACAAGTCGAGGGGAAAGTAGCTTGCAGTAGTGGGTCCCAGGTTTTCAACGTTTAAATAGGCATACGATGCAATAGGCGCAATAGGCGCAAAGGTTTGAACTCTATCGCATATCGACCTTCGCGGAGCTGACACTTTTGGCCCCTTACCTTTTCAGGTCGGCCTGGATCACATCGTTTCTTTTTCTTCGCACGTATCACACGCTCAGGCTTACCCTTTTTTGAGGCTATCAAAGACGCGGACGTGGCGTGTTTCGGATCTCTCCCTCCCTCCACCCCAGTGCCACGCTAATCTTCTTCTGTCACCTTTACAGGGTTGGGTAGAGGCGAACGGGTTTTGTAAGGAGGCGGCCATCACCATACCTGACGCACTCCTTCGCTCATCTCGGTTTGGACACCTCCTAGGGCTCCCTGTAACCATCCCAAAACGCATTTCATGCGAGGCGTAATTGATGCGAAGTCACGGCCCGTATATGGTTGTTTTAAGAGAGGGTTCCTGTAGCCCCTACGACCCCCTGAATTGCCCATGTTGATCTAACTTAATGTGAGCCGATCGGATCGCCACCACGCTCCCACGTACGTCTGCGGGGTGTCCACCACTACGCAACCAGTACAGCTCCTCAAAATTACCTCTACCTCACGAAAACAGCAAGGCGAGCGGCGATCCTTCGCACCTACTGTCAACCATCTCAGTCGAACCCACAGTGCAAGTCAGCCTAGTGCATACGTTTCAAAGGCTACCCCCTCCTCTACCATCGAATAGTTGGGATGGGACACAAGGACCATGTAAAGTATGCAATTTCTCTGTCAAGAGCCGCATCTAGAGCCAAGCCATTTGTAGCGGCTTTGGCTCGACCCAGACCTCAGGAAAGCTGAAGCCGCCTCAGGCCAAGACAAGCCGCGGCCAAGCTGGGCCGGAACATCACTAGGACTCCTCTACGCTATCGTTGTACAGTAGGAAAGATGCTTCCGAGCACCGGCCAAAGCAAGTCGCAAATATACGTGTTATGTATGTTCACCATGAGAAATAAGTCGACCGCATCGTCGTAATCTACTGTCGCGTCGAGTCATTATTCATCCAACATATAACCTATGACATAACTTAGGCTCGATTCACGTACCTCGAGTTCTTCATTCATCTCGCTGTTCACTCCACTCTTATTCTCGTCTCCTGTCCACAAATATGTGAATACCCTTTTCGGTCGATGCATGTTTCGTCTTCGGACCGCATCGCATCCAAAAGTATGAGAGCGATCACATTGTACGGGATCAGATTAGCCACATTTCTGCTCCCGGCCTATTTGAAAGATTAAGAGAGTGATTGGAGCAAGGTTCCACACTAGCAGGTAGATTTGCAAACAGTTCCATTCATTGCCCAAAACAGGGCGTACGGGACCGCATCTCTATCATGGGTGCTGAATGAGTTACGTTCACCCTATTGATGATTGGTAGACGAGATAAGCGATTGACCCAGACAGTGGGAGATTATGTGAAAGGCACACACCACCGATACACCGATACTCTATTGGGAGGTAATACTATTATCTTACTAATTATTCGATAAGCCGAGACTTGGATGGGCATAGAGGTGTCAGGTGCCAGCGGACGGACTAGGAATGACCGATTAATATCTAGTAAGACCTGGGAAATTTATTGAGGACAGGCGACAAGTTGATATCCATATCCGAATCAGCAGCGCTGACAAGGAACGACGGGCCACCAGCTTCCCGAGTTTGATTGTCAAGCTCCGGTGCATCTAATCTGGCCGACCTGGTGGGTTCATTGCGGAGAAAGCCGAGTTGTACTTCCCAGTAGCCTTCATATTGACATACAGGTTTATCCCGAAATAACCGGTCTAACAGGAACCTCGTGTCCAATCCCTGTCATTAGCTAAGAGCAGGTTCATGTAATTTTGCGCGGCAAACCCAATATGTAGATTAGATGCTGACGAACAAAAATGTGATGTGATGTAGATGGATCAAGGCATCCCAGCACTACACAGGATATAATGTATTCAGACGCGTGACTTTATCCAACTCCAAACTCCCGCTGACGCTGAGACTATAATAGCTGCTGCCAACGCAGGTCTCAAACCAGCTGTGAAGGCAAACATTGAACACGTAGGCGTAGGAACAGAGAGGAGAAAAAAAGGTGTTCACCTGTGGATTTGAATAGAGCGCCCGTGAGAGCACCAGCTGTCATACTCCCGAATGCGTCATGCTTGCCCCGAACAGCGTCTATGGTTGAATTGATCCCGTTGTATCCCAAGGCTGTACAGTAGGCGCTGAGTGGAGAACAAAAAGAAAAGGTGTAGGTGGGACATGCCTTAGACTCCGGCCGAATTACCCAATAACGTCCCTCTTCGCGTGACGGAGTTAAGGATGCTGTTGATTCGTAGCCGCGTATTCGACACTGCCAGTGGTCTGCCCGCGCCCTCTCGAAGCCCCACGCCCCGCCGAGGGCCAGGCCTATACGAGGTCAGGGCATGTGGTCAGGACGAAGACAATAAGATGGAATGATAAGGTGAAATTTGGTCAAGTCCGGTTGAAAGAAAAAAATTGTGTAACACAGGACCGATCGCAAGAAGCATACCACCAAGGTACATAGTACCTGTGCCGTAGCAGAGGTCATCACTCCAACTCCTTGAGGGTATGGCAGTCCCCGAGCCGGAAAGAATATTTTGGGCGGTTGACCGTTCATTTTCTTTTTTTCTTTTCAATTTAATTTCTAATTATTTATTGTACACAGGGTTTCTAACCCTAATCGAAGGCCTAATCAATTGACTCCATGGGTGATGAGCGCGATGAGCGCTGAGCCGCTAATCCTCCTCTTTCAAAAACTCTCACAAATCGCTCTATCGCGGTGAATTGTAAAATTGCAGGTTCAGCCAAGACAGCGTCGAGAAGATGGTAGAGTGGGCCTTAGAAAGCGTCTCCACAACCTCCGATCCTCGGATTCAATTCCAGTGAGGCTGCCCTCCTACATCTCGAAAGACCTTGACAGAGACATGCAGCTCGCGCGTCAAACACCCATCTATTTGCTTCGGGGGGAAGACTGGGAGCGTCTACACTACTGTGGCATTCAAGAAAGGGACTACCATAGTACAGTAGGTGAGATGAGTTTACCGTGTAGGTATGATGTCCAGTCCCGTCCGTAAAGTATCGACCGCGACGCTGCAGGCCCATTGAATGAACTCTTCTTCCTCAGAACGTTTTTTCATCTCTGTTAGAAAATATACGAGACCCATGGCCAACACCTGGATTCGTGTCGCTTTAATAAAGATTTCCTCAATGGGGCCCTTATTACGCGTGTTCGGCATGTCGTCGCCCAAGCCTGGCGTTGATACCTGGCTGTTGGCAAAGAGCTGCTGAAAGAATTGCGAGAAGAATTCGCGTGTCTGAGGTTTCAACACTGTGAAGTCCACGGGCTTGGGAGTGGCAGCTCAGTTACACGAATGACCGAGCCACTGACCGGACGAACCTTGAATACTGTTAGTGTCACGCAGTCTTTCGCAACCCACCACGCGTACGCGTTCGCAACATTATGCATCCTAGTCGAAGACATATGTTTCGAGTTTGAATCCTCGCCATTGCCTTTCAAGTTTTTCAGAACCTCTACGCCACCAATCGAAGCCTCTCCAAGGTCGCGTAAGAAATCCCAGAGGCAGAACTGAAGTGTGATCTTATACGAGTGAGAGGCTCGGCAAAGGTGTTGGCAGACTAACGCATAATATGGATTGTAAGATTTTTCCTATGGTTGCAGAATAAATTGGGATAAGCGATCATCCTGAGGACCGCTCACGTTTCCACAGCAGTTCACAAGCACACGAACGACCTCTCGCTGCTGTACCTCTGTCAAGTTCAATTGGGCAAGCCGTTCACAGGCATCGACGTAGTCCTATGCCCCGTGTTAGCGGACTACGAGGGAATATTTATCTCGAGTCTGGCTCACATCACTGCTCATCAGGACAACAAATATACTCCGTCGGATGTCTGTGTTGTTCCCTTGCTTCTTAGCGAGTTTTAGCAGAGCATTCTCGACCACATCGTCATCCTGTGTGGCAGATGTGTGCTTCGGACCTTCCTGTCGCTCCACAAGGGGGTCGCCAGTCCATGCGGCGCCGACCAGCCACCACTTGCCTCTTGTCTTCGAGGAGCGTAAGTCTTCCAAACCCACTCGTAGCGGGTCGTGCGGCATCACTTGAACACTGTCGTCAGTTTTCATGATATGGTTAAGTTGAAAAGAGTGTACAATGCCGCATTTTGCCAAGCCCAGAGAGAAATTTCTTCAAATGTTCCACGGTATCACCTCCTGCTTGTTGCATTGAGACCCGCTTGATTTTATTATTTTTCAGGTTCGTCAAAGTCTCCAACTGTCCAACATGAAGCGTGTTCTCGAGCTAGGGGGGCAGCTCAGCGCACAGGCGCTAGAAGGGGTATCTGATTGCGTACTTCGAAGGCTTTTCAGCGTCCAACGCCTTGCTTTGAACGATTTGGATGATATCTTTCAAGGCACTTGGATCGTCTTGCCGAAGCTGTTGCCCAGAATCTGGAACTGGCTTAGCAATGTTGCCACGCTCTGAGGTCTAATACGTACTGCGCAGGAGCTTGAGCAAGAGCTCCACAATGGGTTCTGTCAATTCGGCGGATAGAAGTTCACGGATCATGTCGTAAATCAGAACGCAGGATATAACTTGAAAGTTGTAGAGCTCTGAAAGAAGGACTATGAGGTTGGAGCACTCCTTTCCTGATGCTGATGCTTCGCCAATTGCATCGCCGATAGTAGAATTGAGAGCAATATAGTGAGATTCGTACGAAGAGACGACGTTCTGCAGGAAATGTGCAGCTCCAAGTGAGAGTTGGCAACAATATCCGGCAAAGAGAGGGACCCTACCAAACTCGACCCCGACAATTCTGTGCAAACCAGATACGAGCGCAGCGTGGAGAACAACATATGAATCCAGTAACGTGGAATGAGTGGATATGGACACGATAATGAACGATGTGATGGCTGATGTCACGTCTAAACCAAGATCAGTGGAACGATAGAGGTTATCAAGTAAGGAAATCACCATGTCTACGGTGTTCGCGGTACAAGGCTTCGATATTACTGAGTATAGTAGTGATGTTTTGCTCACTTAGTCTGTTGGACATCTGTATAAGTCATATCTATTCCCGTGGGTGGATGAAAATGATTAACTTGTTGAGCAAACCCTTGAGCTGTCGGGTCAGCTTGGCATTGCTCTCGATCCTACTAGGATCAGAAGGTTCCTCTCTGAGGTGAGGCGGGATATAGCGCGAAGTTCCCACTATATGATCAGTCAACGCGGTGTCTGTCTGAAGGATGCTCTCGAACATACTGGGTGGTTTTACACGAGTTGATCGAGAGTCAAATGGCGATTCTAGATTTAGCTCTGCATTGCGCATGGCTCCATCGAGTGCTGCACCCTGAAACCCGTTCCACTCTTCGGGTTCAATGGTCCTGCTACCATCAGAACCCTCTTCATCACTGTTCTGTTCGCTGTCGACAAGCTCAGACCCAGAGGACCGGCGTGAAACATTGGAGGGGTATTTAGGGTGCTTGCATGGCGAGAACGAATGAGTGCGGTGTCGTAAGTGACTCGTAGCCCGGAACACACCTTGAACGAATGTGATGCGGCAATGATATTATCAAGGTCACCCAGAAGATCTGTAGTAGTCGGTTCAAAGATGCACCGCGCGAAGCAAGTAGAGCTACTCACCACCCAGCCCATCGTTATCAGTTTCTTTGGCATAACCAACGCCCTTTTTTGACCTATTCCCCGAGTTTAGTTTCGCTTCGAGAAAAGCCATATACCTTTCGTCATCCTCGTCTTGCTGACTGCGCGGTAACGTAGGCGAATCAGAGCGCGTTACAGGCCAGGTAGAGGTTATCCCTGAGGAAGCAGCGGATTTGTTTATTCTTCCTGCCAAATCAGACGGAGGCTTCGAAAGGGTCCTCCCAGGTTTCACGTCTGAAACTTGAGGCCGCGGGAGCCCAGCAACTTTTGTCTTTTTATGCGGAGGCGACTCAGGGTGAGGGGAAAGGGCCACGCGTTTGGCGTTGACAACCACAGAAGAGAAGTATTCGGCCTTTTTTCGTTTCTTCTCCTCGCGATTTTGTTTTCTTGCTTCCTTGCGACTGACTTTTGGTCTATGTGCACTACTGCGCCCGCGGCGAGTCCTAGTAATTGTATCTAGCCACACCAATGCGTCAAAACCAGTTGCCAATGCCAATTTCCATGAACCATGATCACCTGATGGACCATCGAGCTGGTCCAATAACGTTTTGGGCAGTCGCAGATTGGAATGTGAAGGCATCATGCATAAATCTATTCCGTAGATCACGTCCTGTCCTTGTATATTCGTAACCAAACCTTTTGACGGAGGTCAAGATAAGATGCAAAATTTGAAGCTTTGAAGTGTTACAGTAACGAAAAGGGATATGCTCTCTCGCCATGACTCGTAAAACTACGCGTATTATCACATCACATGACAGTACTACTTGACCTCATTTTCATCATATTGCATAATCAGGGTCTGTCGGCAAAAGAACATTCGCCTTGGAATCTTGACGCCTCTGAGAGCAAGGAGGGTGAGAACACTTCAAGGATTGGTAATGTCCATGACTCCTACCAACACCGGAGATTCTGGTCTGTGTTACATGCATTTGCACCACCCTTTCTATACTGTGGGCCTAGCTGGAGGCGCTGTGGTCGTGAAACTCTCTTCGTCGGTGCACTGCCCTCCTCATTGGACACAACCAGAGGATCTTACGCGCTTGTTGCCCTGAGGAGACGTACGGCCAAGCTAGGTGGTGCAGCCTCACGTTTTGTACGCACATTTGTGCACCAAACGACTGCTAAAATACGGGTAATGGTGTTTCTTAGGCGAACAATGCCAGGTCTAGGTAAAAGCCAATTGACAACTCGACGGTTCTGGATGGTTGTACCAACCAACAAGTGAAGGAGTATATCATTGGTTTTGCACAGCGCATCGCCAAACACTACTACTAATATACAAGTCCAGGGCGAAACAACACCTAATGGTTTCTTCTGTACATAATTCTTCGCTAACCCACTCAAACAAGGTCATCGAATTCGAGCTCAATCGTAACTTTAGCACGACCAGAACCTTCCCCCAGTGATGCCATGTTCATCATAACGATGTTTGACCGTGGGTTTTTGATAAACCGCAATGCAAGATCCCTATATATGGTGGTCATGATTGTGTTGGGGACAGCGGGATTGTGACTAGCGTCATTGAAGTCTTGAGCAGTTCCCATGGCACACTCTCCCGAAGATGCAGGTGCGTTCTTGCGCACCCCTCCGAATTGGGTGTTCTAACCGAGTCCTTAGATAGGGTGTATGAAGTACACTGACGAGAGACGGTACCTCATAGGCAGCCGCATGTGCTGGCCCTGGGTGTGAGGGTACAACACCACCAGGGGGCATAGCTGGGTATGTGGAACCTGTCGCGTTGTGAACGTGTGTGGCGCCATCATTCTGCAAGGATATTCTAAATCTGCCACGCTCAGATCTCCGGTGAAATGGACTTACAGGTGGAAGTTGTTCACAGTATTGCGGATAGCTCACATGATGCGGTCCGTCATAAGTTGAGTAAGTTGATGGCAGAAATGGAAAGAGATTTTCTTGAGAAATATCTGACATCGCAGGGATCTGAAACCGTCTCCAGCATTGAGCGCCCAAGCCAAGAGATATTTGGTATGCACTGCCTACTGCAGAATCCCGTTGCACACTGGCGTGATTGAGAGGCATGGGTGGAGCAGTGTTTGAGAGCGCTACCCCATCGTAAGGATAATTCCCTACGTTTTGTGGCAGTTGCTCGCTCATCTGGAAGTCGGAGAGGTAGGACGTTATCGGAATCCCCTAAGACTGCACAAGTTGGAGGGGAAAGTAGCTTGCAGCAGTGGGTCCCAGGTTTTCAACATTTAAATAGGCATACGATGCAATAGGCGCAAAGCTAAGGATCGTAATCGTTCCTCGCTTAGCAGGCACTTTTGATCCCTTTTCAAATCCTCAGTCGGTCGACCGATGCGTGCATGGGAACTACTGCAGTGTACTACTGACCCTGGCGTGATCACTATTGGCATTGATCACTGTGGCGTTGCACTAAACCTAGTAAGGAGAAAACAGGTACTCCGGTGAAAAACTTAATATGGCTTTAACGGCAGCGCCACAGATTACAGTAAGCCGACTTTAATCCGGCGCCTCATCACAGGCCACGCCTTCATTGGATCGTATACTGCCCGCTTTCACCCCGACAAACCCACCCGCTGCCCCCACTGCGGCGTCAACCCCCAAACCGTCTCCCACATCATCAAGCACTGCCCCCATTACACGGCTGAGCGCGCCACCTACCTCACGCCAGCAGCTCCCGATCTCTCACTAGCCACCTTGTTCGGCACCAGAGAAGGAGGAGCCGTGCTCATACAATTCCTCGAGACGACAAAGGCCTGTTTCACGCCTTTAGAGGTACCATTCGACCCAGGATGAGTTCCTGGGCCGAAACGGCCAATAGAATACTACACCTACGTGCACACCTATCTTTCTAACCTCCGTACCACCCTTATACGTACTGCCCCACTTGTTACCATGTAAAATCTCGCCCAGCGAGGACCGCGGCTTGGTCACACTATAGCGGAATATAAATCGGAAAAAAAAAAAATTACAGTGAGCAGATTACAGTGATCGTTAATACCGTACTGTAGAACCTTGTTATTAGCATGGATACTCCGTGTCCGAGACCGCAGTTGTCCGAGACCATTTGTCGGGTAAATCATAGGGCCTGAAATGGTGTCTTTCGTTTGTTTCAAGCTTCAGCGCCCCTTACCACTTTTTTGCCTCCCTTGGCTGGGTCTGGATTTGGCCCACAACAGTGAGCTGTGATGACAGCATTGTAAACTTGTATAGTTTCTGTCCTTCTGTTTGAAAAGTTTGTCCTAGAATCAGGCCATCTACGGCAAAACGTGAAGTGACTGTTCACGGCACCCCACCCTATTACAACGCAAAATAAGACGGGAAGACATCAAAAGTCTGCTCGTGCTCCTGCCAACCAATACGCTGTAGTACTGCTGCATCTCCTGTGGGGGATCAGGTCGATCAGGCTTGACCTCACGGGCTGCGCTGAATATATCTGAATCAATAATCTGCTCACACTCACACCCCGAGCGCAGCAGTTTTCTTTTCCCACAGTCCCGTACTGGTAGGTATAAAGTCGATGGTGGTCTGGTCAAGGTGATAGGCCGTCAAGCGCGTCAAGATTGAACCTGTTTGTTCATGGTGTTCTCGACGCTATCGTTCGAAAGATGCTGATCCGAGCACTGACCAAAGCAAATCGCAAACATACGTGTTGTATATATGTTCACCAAGCGCATTAAGTCGACCACATCGTCGTAATCTACTGTAAACACATATCAAATGTCAGACAATTCTTTCTCCTCCACTCATTCTTGCCCCAATTTCGCACTGTATTACGGTTCATCATGGTTAATAATGAACGATAATGCAGAGCAAAATTCTACATTATTAGCAGGCCTGCGATATATATATATATATGCACCAATAAGTTCAAGGGATACTATATGCTAGCCATGTCTCCTCGACACCATTCCCCAAGCCGACAAATTCCCGAACGAGGCTAACCACACCATTTTTGAAAAACCATCCCGAAAGAATGACAAGACTCGTGAAAAAGGGATGGCAGTCCAACACCACTTTAAAAAAAAAAAGAAAAACGTATCTTATCAGAATCCGCTCCACAAGGGAAAATGGCTTTGGTTGGCAAACGAGAGAGCAAGCTGACGTACCTCGTAGTCCAAACCCAGTAGACATACCCCCGAGCAAGTTGCGCACTAACCATGTCCGGTCGAGGACATCGTCATCCAAGATATGCCAGAGTGGGCTTTCCGACTGCAGCTCGTATATATATGCAGAATGGGATGAGTCCTCTCTGACATGTGATCCCCAAATCGAAAGGATCACAAGCAGCATAAACTTGGTGAACGAAGAGTAGAGCAAGCACAGAGAAATATGCGAGTATCTAGATTGGGGCGGGGGGAGGGGCACACATCCCAATAAGATTTCCGAGGGAAAAACAAAAGGAGTGGAAACTACATACCTGAGCTGCAGACGGATGTTAGACGGTGGACTCGGGTGCTTCCTCCATTTGGTGATGCGATCGAGGCTGGTGAGCACGCAGATGGACGCCAACGTGATGCCTGAGTGGAACGAAACCGTTTCTGTAACCCGCGACAAGGCATTAGCGAAAAGACCCATATCTCTGCCATTCTTAGGCTCATAACCCTACCTATGAGGCAGCCCAAAAAGATGCGCAGGAACGCGGCAACAGCCTCCCTGTCACTCATCCGTGAACCCAAGCTGGATTCCGATGATCGCCACAAGCCATGCACACCACCTAAAAAGTTAAAAGAAAAAAAGGCCGGGTGTGTTAAAATCCAACCCAACAAGAAAAGAAAACGAATTTACGAAGTTGTGACCAGCGCACAACTATGACAAGTTAAAGTTAGAACGAGTGTTTAGGAAGGAGGAGTGGGGAAGGGTTAGAATAAATTGAGGAATGAACGCGGGGGGGGGGAGGAGCCGACGTACAAGAATCGACAAGCACGACTGCCGCCCCGACGCGCAAGATCAACCATCTACGATTCTGCAACGAAGAGGCAAAAAAGTCAGCCCAAGGGCCATCTTCAAGAGAGACAAGAGACGACGGGGAATTTCGCGCACGCACTCTTTCCCTGTCGGCAGCATTATCCTCCACCAACGCCCATTTCTCTTCTGCGCTCCGTTCCCCCAGCTGCAGCGGCTGGTCATGTCCGCGCGAAGGTTGTTCATCCACCTTCTTGGGCGGCGTTCCGCGATTGAAGAGCAAGTGTCTGTAAACTCCACGCTTGAGGAGAATAAGGTCTAGTGCGACGACGAGCGCGTCATGCTCGACGTAGGGATCCGCAGGCGCGCGGCATGAGGGCTGCAAGGGGGTGTAAGGATGAGAGGATAAGGGAAGGAAATGCACACAGACACACTGCTCTAATCTGGCGTTGTTGACGGAATGGTAGACTGTGTATAGATAGGGCACTACGTGAGCGCAGTTGGTACAGAGCGGCATGGACTAGCATCAAACTCTCCAAAGTTGGCCATATCAACGAAATAGTAAATTGTGAAATAAAAGGTACATATATACAGTACATTACATATATGCATACTTGGACTTCCTTAAAATGTGGATATCAATTCAGCCGCCAACGGTATCCAGTAGGTAAAAATAGGAATAGCCGATAGGATGTGATGTTCCTCCCATGTGCCAACCAAGTCAATCATCAACCTCGTCCTTCCCCATCTAGAATGTCCGCTACACCCTCTAAAATGACCTTTGGTAACAACAACATTGTCTTATCAATGGTTCCTTCGCCTGGCTTATCCGCCGTCATCCTGACATTCCTTTTGGTCGAGCAGCGCAAGCCGAGTTCGGTCGAACACAACACCGCGCCAGACGACGTGCCGAATCCACCAAACGCATTAGTCATGCAAGATGGATCAAAAGCGTGTCCCTGCTCCGCGAGAATGACTTCAAAACTTGTTGACATTATTTCCTCGTGCAGGACCCGCGCAAGGTCACAAGCCGAACGGACCACACGCTGTGTCTGAGCTCCGAAGAGAGGCCTCAGCGCATCCAGACTGACCTCTGACGGTGCGCAACCACAAAGAATGAGGACATCCGTCCAAGCACGCAGGATCTGCGTGATGAAGTCCTGCACGGCCGCCTCCTCAAGTCGTGGGTTGAGAGCACGTAGATGAGTAAGTGTGAGGGAGCGCCAACGCGAGGACGTCGCTTGAAGCTCTAATATATGCCCCGGCAGCGATTCAGTATGCAGGGTGGCAGTAAGAACAGGGTAGAAGGGACTCGAAAACTAGGGAAAGGGATTAGCAGTTATGACATACCTTTTGCGT
The DNA here is from genome assembly GCA_003315875.1 of Lactifluus piperatus. Lineage (NCBI taxonomy): Eukaryota > Fungi > Basidiomycota > Agaricomycetes > Russulales > Russulaceae > Lactifluus > Lactifluus piperatus. The sequence continues at coordinate 525 of QFDX01000591.1, read as the reverse complement.
GCATGTGGGTGTGTAGCTGTAGGAACAGGTCGTTGTGCACAAGGGGAAGCCCAACGCAAAAAACGCCGAGGAGACGAGCGACGCAGGTAGCGACGCATGCCTGTAGGCCAAACTGGAGGAGGGCGGGCTCATCCGAGTGGTCTCTGGACAAGAGGAGGCGGGCAAAGGGGGCTCCTAGCCTGGAGGAAACACCTTTTATTGCTTGGTTCATGCGGGTTTGTATCGTCTCGTCGCGGCCTCGGATAGTCATAGTTTCGGCTGCAGCTGCCGAGAGCTGCAAAATCTCAGAATTAAGATCTTGAACCGCTTGGAAAACCTGAGCGCCAGACCAGGAATCGGTCTTGTTGAGAAAGATCTCGAGGCCCGGAGGAAAAGCATCATCACACGGAGTTATCACAGTGCGAGGAACGGAGGGAAGGGATTTGTTTCGACGCCGACGGCAGGGACTCGCTGACTTGAGAAGAGAAGGGTCGTCGAGATCGAGATCGTGGTCTGAATCGTAAGCGGTCCTACTACTTGGGCTGC
>QFDX01000590.1:0-14119 GCA_003315875.1 Lactifluus piperatus | reverse complement strand
TGGTGAAAGTGAGTTGATTGAAAAACTTGACAATAAACACGCTGAGGACGGGGGTGCTGATCCGGGCAAGAAGACCTTCCAGATAAGCGCTGACACCGAAAAATGAAAGAAAGCGAAGGTTAGGAAGTGTGACGTGGTTCAGAACCGGGGTATCCGATAGTTGCCTGACAACAACGGGGTTAGGAAGAGGCGAGTGGAAGTCAATCACTAGCCTTTCCAGTTGGGGCATGAGTGAAAGCCGTGAGAGTATATAATTGGGGGGGAAGTAGGCAGATCGCGGGATACCTCCAAGCCACAAGTAGATAAGCCCGCCGGTAGATGTGAGTAAAGGGGGTGTTATTGGAAGGGCTGTGTACCATAGTGAGAGTCGGCGTAGATTTGGTGCTTGAAACGTTACGGGAAGTGTCAAACTTGTCTCTTCCACTCTCAGAGGAGATATGTGCAGGTGTTCCAGAATTGGGAATTGATCGTCCATTGTTGGGATGATCTTCTCCAAATTTGGGGTTGGCATGGAAAGGGCAATACGATGCCCACGATCACGGTACGAGAGCGCGAGAAGCACGCCCTGTTCATCCTCTGCTGTCATCGTACGATCTTCATAATAACAGATGGTGAGTGGCAAGGGCGGTGAATGTGTCAACATGTCAGCTACAGGCACCCCATTGGTACAGACGAGGTGAAGATCCAATGTAGTTCCCGATGCGAGTATGAGGTATCGCCAGCGTTGCGAAACCTGAGTCAGCTTGTACCACCAACGCTGGCGCTCCCAATGGTGCATACGTCTGCCATCCCCGTCTTCGTATTCATCCTGGATGTGCAAGCTATAGATATAGAAAATATGGAGGAGCGCGTCGTCATTCAGGATGTAGATAGGTGAGTGCCGTCTCGCACATGGGGCAAATATTACAGCAACGGGAAGACAAGTCGTAGTGGATAGGCAACCGGGCATATCAGGCAGGTAACAACGATGGAATAAGGATCGAACGCCCAAGTACCGTCCACCTCGTGTTAGTGGGCTGTGTATGGCGTGCACAGCATGTCATGTGCTTGTGCTCACTCTCATCCACGTGAATGCTCGTGGCCCTTATACCTTTATCCGTATTCCATTCCTCCCCATTCCTCTCCCCACAAAGTACTTCTCCAATCGCTCTCACCGCGCTGTCTGCGTCTTCGGTTGCCGCCAGACGCCCGAGCATGCATATCGCGGCTTCCGTCTCTCCCTCGGATCCTCCTCGCGTGCAGTGTGCGCCCCCGCCCTTGACGGTCGATTTCCTCACTCAGGGCTCTCGCGTGCGATATCTATGGTTCGTTTTACGATCACCCGCGCGTATTTATATGCAAGCCGCAAGTGACAACCGGGCACCGGCCGGGCAGTTCTTCGACAGCGCAGGGTGTATGCCGCACGGACCTGAGTATCGCTGATGGGTGGCACGAATGGATAGAGATCTAGAGGACCTCATTGAACACCACCTTGTACGTCTTTTCTCTAACCCCAGGTGAGAATACTGGAATATGTGATGTTCTCTTTTCAGTATCTCGATGGGGACGCAACGATGAACACGGCTGGTAACTCGACGCTCCAACTCCCAGTCTTCTTACGCATCCTTGGACATTCACTCGACACCAACTCATCCTCTGCCACCGCCGCATACGTATATGTGTCCGGCTGCCCTTCGAGGCTGCGTGTGTCCGCGGCCAGGTTGCGGTGGGTTTGTGCTTGTAAGATCGGATCGCGGTTGAGTTCCTCGAACATGCTTCCCTGTGCCCACACCCGAGGGCCAGGCAGAAGGAGGGCATCAATGTGCTCACCTTTACTACGCTACACAAGGTCAACATCATCGAGCACGAGTCGGATTACTGGACGCGGTTGGATAGCGTGTATGTTTGTTGTTCTTTGGCCTCTCATAGCCTTTGACTCTGCTCACATATTTCGTCAGGTGCGACTGACGTGGTGTTCCCAGAAAAGCTGCAGTACTACGAGCCCATCCATGATATGACATCTTTCTCGCCTGGGCGACATTCCCGTCCCACACTGTAAGGGAGCCAAACAGCCGCTCGCGAAAGTGGTTATGTTGCCTGTCATGGTCCGCCTCATATACCTCTTCACCAATCTTAACGAGCCTACGTGCTCTTCTGTACCCAATTTCTCAAACAGCATGAGCACCGGTCGGTGGGTGGATAAGGCGGTTGTGCATGATGAGGTTCGCCGCTTCAGTGGTCACATGACTTTGTTTGCATGAACTGTAACAGCCGTAGAACAGCGAATGTAAGCTGGTTGAAAAGGCGGATTCAAAGGCCGGTAAGGAAAGGGGCACTAATCCGAGCAAGGGGATTCAGGTAAGCGCTGACGCTCCTGAATGTAAACATGCGAAGGGTGACATGGGTGACAACATCGGAAGAGGCAAATGGAATTCCGATGCCAAGCGTCTCCAGCTCGGGCATGAGTGAAAGCCGCGCGAGTATATAACTTGAAGGAAAGTAGGCGGATCGCGGGATGGTATCTGCCATGTGACGACGCGCGTCATGATGCGATTCCCAAGTCGTGGGAAGTTGGCAATCTTATCTTATCTTATCTTGTTCAACTTGACTTTCGCTTTTGACAAGTTAGTCAGCCAGCTGACCTTGACTACGGGTCCGGGTCTGGCTGACTTGAACAAGCCTTGTGGCCTTCCCTTGCTATCCCTACCCCATTCCTCTCCGAACCTCACCCCACAAACTATCTCTCCAATCGTCCTCGTCTGCGTCTTCCACTGCTGCCACTCGCCCGAGCATGTACAGTGCGGTTTCCACTCTCAGCATCCTCCTCGCGCACGTGCATTGTGTGCCCCCGCTCTTGGTGACATGTCTCCGCGCTCAGTGCTCGAGCTTATGATATTTAAGACTCGGTTGGCGATCACCCGCATATATTCATACACGAACCCCAAGGTGAAACTGGACACCAGCAGGGCAGTTCCTCGACAGCACAAGGTGCGTGTAGCATGGACCGAAACGGAACAGGTGGGTGGAACCAATGGATAAATCTAAAGGAGCTCGATGAATATTATGCCGTGCCTCTGTTTTTTCTCATCCCTTTGTGCGCATACTTGGATATGAGACAGTGTTATTCCTTTTTGTATCTAGACGGGGACACGATGGTATACGCAGATGACAACTCGACGCTCGAAGTGCTACACATCCTATGCATCCTTGGTTTGTCACGCTGCATTAACTGGTCCCTCCGCACAGCTGCCCGTCGACATTGCGTTACTCCTCTATCAGCTCGCGGTGGATATGCGCTTGGAAGATCGGATGGCGGCTGAGTCCCTCAAGGGTACTTTCCCTGCGCGCACGCCAAAGGCTGAAGAGAAGGAAGACATCAATGTGCCCGGCATCATCACGCTACGTAGCACCAACCCTCCTCGAGCATGAATCAGATATTGGATGCGGTTGGATACGTTTTTTGTGCCTTGGCCTGTCATACTGTTTAGGGAATTTCGCCAGGTACGACCGACGCTGTGTTCACATGGAAAACCTTTAGTATAGTACCATGACCCCCTCATCAACATGACATCTTTCTCGCGTGAGTGAGCTTCCCATGCCGGACAGCACTCTCCGTAAGGGAGCTAAATAGCCATTCCGCGAAGGCCGTCAGATCGCCTCTCCACGATCGGCTTCACCGGACAAGGGAATTGCACGATAAGGGACTCAAGGTGCTGGTAAGTGAGTACATATCGTGCATACATACGCTCCGTGCAAAAGTCCGAGATCTCGCCGAGCGGCCACTCTCTACCGAGACTCTAGCCCACAAGCCCTGGGCAACGAACTAGCCAACGAAAAGCTCGCTACACCCTTCAGACGGGATGTTCGAAGAGCGAGCAGAAAACTAGGGCAGGGATATGATCGAAGAGCTTCAAATGACTTTCATCGACATCGGCTGTGAGATCGGTGGAGGTGATACGAGGGGTAGAAGGTTTCCGTCGTGGGGTGCTGAAATTTGGCTGTTGGATACACTGGAAATCGCTGAGAGAGCGCATTACGGACCACACCAGCGGTTAGAACGACGCAAACAAAGCTGCACTGATATTCATAGAGGAGAGTATGAGCGGTTTGAGTACATAGACAGAACAAATGCAACAGTAAATACTACAGTAAAGGCACAAAGGTGGTCAGCGATGCGAGACACAAGGTATTGTGAATGAGTGGCGTGTTGACGCTTAGGACAACTCGTTGTGTCGAGAGCTAGTTTGAAACGAAAGATGCGTTCGACGTCGGGTGTAGAGGGGCTGGGGGTGGGCAAGAGAAGTGAAGGTAAACGCAGGCGCAAGGGAGTACTATGAGAGCAAGTTGGAGGTGAAGAGAGAGATAACACATACGAGGTTCAGAATAGATCTCAGTTAGTCTGGCCACTTGCTGCCGCGCGCACCCTTGACACGATCCTTGATTCGCCACAATCAAATACGGGGTTGCAGGCGCACAGTGTGGCCAGCTGCCTGTCGTTCGCTTATAAATGATGTAAATGCACCACCAACATCGCCTCCGAAATAAGTGATCTCCTCCAAATTAGGCAAGACCTCCAGAGTCATCTCTCCATCCTCCGAGCGTAGAGAATCAGAAAGTCCTTCGGCAAGTTTGCTTGGCAGGTGAAGAACCTTCACGTTGGTGAACGGCCTGAGAAGCTCGCGCCACTGTGTGCGGTAGACTTGGTTGTGCCATGCTGACGATCGATCGTGCTCCTTGTAGCTGAGTGTGAGTACCTCCGCGATAGAGAGCACTGGTGAAAGTGTAGTGAGGAACTGTATTGCTGACGCTACCTGCCAGTCGAAGTGTCTGCACGTGATACTCAAGATCAAGGGGCGTTTCCACAGTTTTCGATGTGGGTCCATGAATAGAGCAACGGAATCATTGAAAAAAGCGAGGCGAACAGCGGTGAATCTGAGATTCTCTGATGTTTGCATGGTCTGGGAGAGCCTCGGAACGGTGAAGGGGCGTTGATTGAAAAAATTGACAATGATCACGCTGAGGACAGGGGTGCTGATCCGGGAAAGAAGGGCCTCCAGGTAAGCGCTGACCCCCATAAATGAAAGGTAGTGAAGGTTAGGAAGTGTGACGTGGGTCAGAACCGGGGTATCCGATAGTTGCCTGATAACAACGCGGTTAGGAAGAGGCGAGTGGAAGTCAATCACTAGCCTTTCCAGTTGGGGCATGAGTGAAAGCCGTGAGAGTATATAATCGGGGGGGAAGTAGGCAGATTGCGGGATACCTACAAGCGACAACTCGACAAGTCCGCCAGTAGATGTGAGTAAAGGAGATGTTGTCGGAAGGGTAGTGTACTGCAGATGGAGTCGATGTAGATTAGGTGCTTGAAATGTTATGGGAAGTGTAAAACTTGTCTCTTCTTTTGTCGCAGAGTAGATCTGCAGGCGTTCGAGAATTGGGAATTGATCGTCCATGGCTGGGATGATCTTCTCCAAATTTGGGATTGGCATATAGAAGTAAATACGACGCACACGATCACGGTGCGAGAGCGCGAGAAGCACGCCTTGCTCATCCTCTGCTGCCAGTGTCATCCTGGGATCAGCACCATAAGAGATGGTGAGTGGCAAGGGTGGTGAATGTGTTAACATCTCTGCTACAGGCACCCCATTGGTACAGACGAGATGGAGATCCAGTGCAGATCTTGATGCAAGTATGAGGTATCGCCAGCGTTGCGAAACCTGAGCCAGCTTGTACCACCAACGCTGGCGCTTCCAAACGAAAAAATTGCTGCCACGCTCGTCTTCATATTCATCCTGGATGTGCAGGCGATAGATATAGAATATGTGGATAAGCGCGTCATCATTCAGGATGTAGATAGGTGAGTGACGCCTCATGCTAGTTTGCTCTATCTACCAGTTTGAGAACGGAACAGGGACATGGAGCTGTGACACTCACGCCTTTGGGCACATCGGACGAAGAGTTCAGCAACTGGAAAACCGGACATATCAGTGAGGGTAACAACCACGGGATGAGGATTGAAGCTTATATTGAAGGCTACTGTCCACCTCGTGTTAGTGGGCTGTGTATGGCGTGTACAACATGTGTTGAGATTATGGGGATCGAGATTGCTGAGAGACTGAGAACCGGGCCAAAGGAATGTGAGGAGCCCCGCGGTTGGGGCTGTGAACAGGGGGGGCGCGAGAGGGTAGGCCCGAGGCCTAGTACCTGTAAACTATCTCAGTCTCGTGCGCGTGCACGGAACTCAGTGTATTCACCTGTAAACTATCTAGTACAGGGTGAACAATGGGCTATGTAACGAATGTAAAGGCTACTCACCTCAGTCTCGCGCGCGTGCACGGAACTGAGGTGGTCGAGGGCCATACAGGCCGTATGTAAACGCGGGGCCTTAGGGCCCCAATAAGTACTAGCTACGGTAAGGCAAGCCACGCGTGCGTAGGCCGCGTGCGCTGTTAACTAACGGGGCACGGGGCGTGCTAGTGAAGGGGTCTAAAAGGGTACTTCCATGGCCACAAGGCCGGGCAATGCGGGGCACGCGTGAACGCTCTGCCGATATGGGCGATCCGATCGGCCCAAATCTGACAAAATGTCATGTGCTTGTGCCAGTCTGATGCAAAACGTGCATCCTCGTGGCCCTTATCCCTCTATCCCTATTCCTCTCCCCACCAAGTACTTCCCCAATTGCTCTCACCGCGATGTCTTACCGTTGCATCTTCTATCCCTCCTTCGGATCCTCCTCGCGTGCAGTGTACGCACCCGCCCTTGACGGCGGGTTTCCTCACTCAGGTTCTCGCGTGCGATATCTATGGCTCGCTTGGCGATCACCCGCGCGTATTTATATGCAAGCCGCAACTGACAACCGGACTCCAGCCTGGCAGTTCTTCGACAGCGCAGGGTACGCTGCACGGACCTGAGCGGCGCAGGTGAGTAACACCAATGAATAGAGATCTAGAGGGGCTCTATGAACATCATGTTGTACGTCTTTTTTCTCATCCCGCGTGGGCATACTGGAATATATGATATTCTTATTCTTTTCAGTATCTCGATGGCGACACAACGAACGATGAACACGGCTGGTAATTCGACGCTCCAACTGCCACTCGTCTTACACATCCTTGGGCTTTCACTCGACACAAACTCTCCCTCTGCCACCGCCGCATACGTATATATGTCCGGCTGCCCGTCCAGGTTGCGTGTGTCCGCTACCAGGCTGCGGTGGATATGTGCTTGGAAGATCGGATCGTGGTTGAGTGACTTGAACATGATTCCCTGTGCCCACACCCAATGTCTAAACAGAAGGAGGGCGTCAATGTGCTCAGCATTATTACGCCACACGACATCAACATCATCGAGCTGGAGTAGATTACTGGACGCGGTTGGATAGCGTGTATCTTTCTTGTGTTTGGCCTCTGATAGCCTTTGACTCTGCTCACAGATTCGTCAGGTGCAACTGACGCGGTGTTCCCGGAAAAGTTGAAGTTCTACGAGCTCATGCATGATATGACATCTCTCTCGCCTGAGCGAGTTTCCCGTCCCACACTGAAGGTCTTTATAAGGGAGCCGCTGCAAGCAGCCGCTCGCGAAAGTTGTTATATTGCCTGTCATGCATGGTCCACTTCATATGCCTCTTCACCAGTCTTAACGAGCCTACGTGCTCCTCTGTACCCAATTTCTCGAACAGAATGAGCACAGGTCGGTGGGTGGATAAGGCGGCTGCGCATGATGAGGCCACTTCTGATGAGGCCACTTCTGTGGTCACATGACTCACATCGTGGCGTCGGCGCGCCTGGCGTCTAAGGGCGGTACCACAAAAATTCGACCACTCAACGGCTTTGGATGCTTTTACTGTTTAGTAGTATATGGGCATGTAATATTATGGCAAAGGCCCTCGTGGCGCTGCTGGTCAAAGAGGGGACAACTGACATGCATTGCATCTACACGAGGTGATTTGGCTGGATACTAGTACGAGGGCCTTAGCACGCTTAGAGGCTATTTTATAATAATCTATGCAAACCCTCTGACACAGCCTTTCATTTTCTGAAAACTCCATGAGAACCCGTGCTCAAAGCAACATTATTGTGAGTATACATTTACAATGAAAGCAATTATCCAAGCATAGCAACGCAACGTTTACGAGCAAATCCAAGGTACTTTGACTGTACATGGTACAAGATCCGCATACAATACAATATGTTTTGCAAACAGCAGAAATAGCAAGCAAGATGGCATAGCAACCCCATGTACGAAACCCGAGGTTTACAACGCTAAGATATTCCGTTCCGACATTTTTCTCAAGCCATCGCTCCACCCTTGTAATTGATGAAATCGGAGGCGCGCCAAGTGGCGGCACATACTGCGGCGGCGCGCCGACAGGCTAAATATGACAGGATCGGTGTGTCAAGATTGTGAAAGAATGACAGCTGGGTGTACGTACAGGAGCAAAGCCCTTGGTAGGATCATATGCGTAAGGCAATGCGTTGTACGTCTGAGGCAGGTACCGAGGCGGGAAACGGATCGCCACCAGACGGGCCGTGCTGGATCCCGCCACGCTGGGTCTGGCGAACGTAGACAAGGTTTGCTTGTGCGTTGCGCCGGCGGCGATAGGCCATCGTGACAAAAATGAAAGTGGGGAAGAAGACGGTGTGGGCAGGATCAGCGTGAAGGGGATAGAAGCCCCATCGATCGATCGTGAGAAGGAAGGAACAGGATATTACAGAAACCTAGGCCGATACCCGCACTGGCACGAGCTGCCGTGTTTAGTCCATCGCAGTGCTCAATGCCACGTTTGGAAGGGGTGTATTAGGTACGGCAGTGGAAAGAACCTGGGATGTGGGCAACGTTCTCCGAGCCGATCCAGCGGACTGCCCTGACACCGGGGAGGAAGCCTGCTAGTAGCAAGATAGCCGCGAAGATGTAAAACAAGGGTTTGCTGATGGATGACGTGCGTCCTACTGAGGGTACGATTGCGAGGTTTGGTGAGTGGGGGAGAGACTAAGTGTGAGGTATGGCAAGGGACTCACACGTCCATGATGAAATTGTCCGGTGGATAAGATAACAAAATACGTAAATGAGAGAGCAGTGAGTACCTCCGTCGGCCTTTCCCACCTCCGACGAAGCGTACGCGCATATTAGTAGTCTCATTCATCTTTCCACTTCATTGTGCGCTGTCAACCACGGCAAAACAATTCTACGTCTGCATTTGCTATCAGCCTGGATGGTCGCCTTCTCTCGCTTTCTCCAGTTCGCAGAGCATCTGTCCCGGCACTAGCCGCTTCTCCCGAGTCTGTCGCCCGCCCGCGTGGCCCTCCCACCCTCGCTGCGCTGCTCTCTGCCACTGTCTGGTCTGCCCACCCCTTGCCATGCCCTGCAACCGTGTGCCCCCGCCCCTCTCACCACGCTTTGCTGCTGCATGCCCCCCGCCTCTCTCGCCAGGCTCTGCCACCGCATGACCCACCTCCCCCGGCCGCTGTAGCTGCCACGGGGCCCGCGTCCCTTACCACCCCTTGCGGCCGCGTGGCCCGCCTCTTCCTGCCACTGTTGCCGTCCTAGGATACTGCTAGTAGTGTCACTCTACACAATCCACACAAAAAGCTGCGGCCTAGGCCGGGCCAAGCCGAAGCCGAGCTGGAACAGCATTAGACGCCGCGCTGATTGAGCACGATGTGACGATCAGCACCATGGGAAGCTGGAGTGAGGAACTCTCTCCTCCCTTTTGTGGGCTGCACAGAATAATTCTATTGTTTGGCCTTCTACTTTCGGCATGTTCCCGAACATAGCTATTTGTGGCATGACTTCCAACACAAGATAGGCGGTAAACAAGGGACGTGGGTGGCAAGGAGAAGCGAAACTTTGAATGGGTTAATCGGCAAACGTCATAGAGCATGATTGCAGTCGAGAAAGATGCAGAGGAACATGGTGTTCAGCTTACGCGCCTACGCGGCCTTACGCGGCCTTACGCTTATCATGTCCTTTTTTTAGGTGTTTGTGCAAGTTGTTGGGTCTCTGAACTCCTGTCGGAGTTTCGGAGATCCCCGTATGGGGTTCCCTGTGAAAAAGACAGGTTTAGCACGATAACTGCCACTGGCACTGGCACTGTATCTCCAATAATTTTATTAAATAAATGGCGCTCTAGCGTGGACAGGAATCCTCATTTTTGACATTACAATATTTTTTCTCACTGTGTACAGGGCGTTGGCATTCGGGAAAGGCATCCGCCTACTGAGTATGATCGTCCGCGAAGATGCATTGAACTGATTATCCTGCGCACCAAATCTCATCATCTATCAAAGGTGCCATGTACTTCTCGTAATAATTGTGGTAATTCGTCAACGAGATGTTCACTATACCTTAAAGGGCATTCTTCGTCATGAATCTAGTACATGTCTTATCGCTTGCGGTGCGCCAATATGATTTCATCACCAGATTCTGATACTCAGTCTACGTCTACCCTATTTTTCCCCTGTTCGTCGTCATGCCTTTTGTTACGGTCTAGCTTTCTGACCCTGTTTCTACCAATACAGCCTCTACTAAAACCGCAACCTTGACGAATGTGTCTGTCTCGATACCGCCTCTGGTGTCATTACTTCTGCTTCAGCCCGATTGCTGATTTTGTATCTACAGGTCCCCCACCACCCTTGTATCCCGTCTCGTGTTGAACCTCCGTTAACAAAACGCTGCTCAGCCGGGTGTATCGATAAGCTTACCAACGTTGGGGACATTTCAGGCGAAACGGCCAGACTCAGAAGTGAATAGTACATCCGTCTGGGCGGATAAATGGTCATTAGGAACGGGCCAGATCGGGGTCTATAGAGCGTCTTGTTAACCTCTCGCACAAATGAATACCAATAGAAGGCCCTTATGGGAAGGATGGTGCTGGTGCACGTTGACAAAGGCCCACAACAGATAGTTCCAACTTCCAAGGAATGGCTATGGAGTCCTTTCTGATTGGGACATTGACATCATGATGATGCGTCCACACCGTCGGTCTATCAAAAAACCGAATAACTCTTCCACTCTATGATTTTATATAGTAAGGCTGGACCAACGCTAATAGCAACCAAGAGCTCCGGAACCTCCCACGTCACGGTTCATGTAGTGTACGACGACCAATTCGTTGCCGCTAGATAACATGGGCCAGCAAGGTAACCGGCGCTTCGCCCATAGTGGCGATGTCGGCTTTTGCCACTGGTAGTTTAGCAACGTCATCGTACGTAACAGGGGTACTAAATTGTCTAGGTCGATATAGTGGAGCCGGTGGGGAAGGTTTCAGACCCAAGGTCGGTCAGCGATGTTTTCAGATGGGCGACTCGGAGGAGTCGGTCTTGAGGAAACCTAAAGAGTACTAGTATAAATCCCGCACACTGGCACAGGAAGGATGATATTTGACCGGGAATCTGGACGTGAGGATGCATGGTATACCATTCGAGATATTCGTGGACCAAGTCAATTTGATTGGAGGCCGTATTTTTCAACCCGGTTCATGAGATTACTAGGTGAGACCAGGCCGTCGAAGATGATACACACACAGTCATTAACTTCAACGTGTTTTGGTGTATGAAAATGACGGGCGTTGTCGAATCAGCCGTATCAGATGGAAATAAAACATGTGTTTTGCGTAGTTTGATAAGATAGCATCGCCATCCGATGGCGCTTGTGACGTTGCTGTACACAGCATACTCAAAAATTGTACTGAAAGTTTGAGCACACATGACGATGACAGGAATGACACAGTGCCAGTGCGCTCCCATCACATTCAGGCACAACTGGCTGTAAACAAAACTGGACAAATCGAGCGTTAATGGTGACCCCTATGTGAGCTTTTTGGGTCGCTTTTCAGACCCGCATTTGGTTTGGACCAGCCCTGGGAGCATAGGGACTGACTGATGACGCAGATGATGAATTGAATCATTGATCAACTGTGGCTGTGCTAATGAAAAGCCCAAGCCGAATGCGGCCGGTCTGATAGCAACCCGAACCTCCATGATAAACATCACCTCTAACGCTCCATATACATTCAATGTTCAGTATTGTCAAATGTCACTCATTGTATTCTCATGAACTGGCTCGAAAAGGGTGACTTCCCATTCAGCCGGTCTAACTCGATGAGAGCAGGAAAGCTTTGCCGACATTTGATAACAAAACGTATACTATCTACTGTTTCCATGCATTGCTTGCTTTGTCTGGATTACTGTTTAGCAGGAGAAGGTCCTTTACTTGAACCTCAAAAAAAACATACGGACATTATCTCTATGCGGCACATCCGTAAACTTTCGTCCTTTTTTGGACAGCATATCTTTGTTTGTCACTTATAGGTATTTTCCCACAGAGCATAATTACTCCCACATGCAGTGCGATGCCTCCACCTCCAACTCTTCGAGTTTACCAGGACAACTCGGCGCCGATGGCCTACAAACAACAATCCCATCATACACTTGGCCTCCGCATAGCAACGGTCTTGTCTCTCTGTTGTGTCCCACATGTCGTTGATGTGATATTTTCAGTCTGATTGTCAACGTAATTCATAGTTACCGCTGTGGCACTTGTGTCTATGTATGTGGCATATAATCTCCATTCTGACCTTACAGTTCTGCTCTGTCTTAGAACTCGGAAACCCTTGGTATCCTTTACACTCGCTGGTCGAGCTTGCCATGTCACCGCCGGATATTAACTTGGGCCCACGCGCTGCGGAATATATGTAAGCCACCAAGCTCCTCACTCACCTGCGAGGTTCACACCATGAACTGGTGCATATCTCAGGTACTTCAATTCTAGCCTCAATCTCTCAGCCGCAGGTGATCTTGCCATTCATTGACCACAAACTCGAACTCAACATATCCCTGATTGCTGGTTTCTAGTAATATTGTACTATGATTATGTACTCACATTACCTCGGGAAATTCAGTTCCTCTGGCCTCCACACAACAAACAAGGATGGATTACACTGGCCTGCCTTTTCAATCGCTACATCTCTGTACTCGGACACATCCCGTCTGTACTATCATATTTCCTTCTGAAGCGTGTTGCGGTGCGTTCGTCATCTCAAATACTGTCAGCTCTACCTGAGCCTGACCGGGAATAGTTGTAAGTCAATGTACACTCCCGATGACAGATGCTCATCGGATGGTATACTTAGCTGTCATAGCCTACATGAATTTCACCATGTCCTTGTACCTATCATGCAGGTTCTCGTTGCGGGTACGTCTAAATCGTTTCATTCTCGTCTCACTTTCCCTGACTCAGAATCGACACCATGGAGCCCTTTGCTTAGTCCGTGTCTATGCGTTGTATGGCCAAAACACCCGCATCCTGGCACTTCTCCTCGTGATTAGCTTTGCATCGATTATGAATGCATCGGTACGTTCTCTTTCCATGGACCGCTAAGTATGTGTATTCGAGTCTCATCATGTGTTTGGAAAGTTTATGCTGGCCAAATTCCAGCACGACCTACGTGAACTGACCATAGTCGCGCCCACTATTCCTGGATGTAGCCATTCTATCCCACCTATAGAGTACGTGACCGATCCTGCGTGATGGTTTAGCTATGACGTCTTTGTTTTAGGGGTCTGTGTAAGTTTCTGGGTAACAGCCACTGTAGCCCCAATAACTCTATTAAATAGATGCCGCTCTATCGTGGACCGGAACCCTCATTTTCGACATTACAATATTCTTCCTCACCGTGTACAGGGCCTTTACTTTTGGGAAAGGCAGCCTGCTACTGGATGTAATCGTCCGCGATGGTGAGTTGAGCTGATTATCATGAGCACCAACCTCATCGTCCATCAAAGGTGCCATGTACTTCTCGTACGAACAGTACTGTTAATTCGTCGACGAGATGTTCACTATACCTTAAAGGGCACTCTTCATCGTGAATCTAGTAAATATCTTCTCGCTTGCGGTGCGTCAACATTCGATCATTAGCTTCCTGATATTCAGTCTATGCCTCTCCTAGTTTTCCCCTGTTCGTCATCATGCGTTGTTGTTAAGGTCTAGTTTTCTGACCTTGTTTCCATCAAATACAGCCTCTACTAAAAAATTCAACCGCAATCTTAACGAACGTGTCAGTCTGGATACCAGCTCTGGTGTCAATACATGTCTGCTTCAGCCCGATTGCTGATTTTGTATATACAGGCTCTCCACCACCCTTGTA
>QFDX01000587.1:0-12689 GCA_003315875.1 Lactifluus piperatus | reverse complement strand
CTTGTTCTCTTGTCGGGGCTGCCAATCGCGAACCGACGGATACCTGAGCTTGACTATGCGGTATGTGCTCCGAGCTTTTGTGTATGACGTAAGATTCACTGATGCGTCACTGTTTGGTCGCACCAGTCGCATATAACGTATGCCTCTTCCAATCAAAAAATTCTCAAAACCAGTGAACTGATCTCTCGCTTAGGTTCGAGCTGTATGAGCGTAATTATGGCCGAGGTAAATCTGACAAGGAATACTCCATCAAGATATCGTTGAGCGAAGGTGCCCACTCGTCCAATGTACTTGACTCCGCCCTGGATGCTCGGCATTCGTTGAACGTGCAGCAGCGACGGTCAGCCTACAACTCATTCTTAAAAATTATCTGAGAGACTGATGGTTGCGTTCGTAGCAAACTGACCCAACACCTACCTTATAATCTCGTCATCGGGAAGTTATCGAAACATTTTGGTCGCACACAGAAAGTGAGTCACAGGCAAAAATTCTAGTCACACAGCTGATCGTGCGACGAAGGACGACGACACTGGGCCAGAGTCGCCAATCGTTATCGAGACATTAACCCCGACGATTGCCAATGAGAGTAGCAAAAGCTACCCATGAAATTTACCCGACGAAACCGCGTTGGACGCTTGGACATTCTAATTAATTGCCTAGATTCATGACTACATAATATTAGTTAGGTGGCATCCAATAATCTACCATAGGCACAGAGACAATATAGACACGTGAACACAACCGATGAGGCGCTTCAGAGGTTCCTCAGGCTTGTTGAGGGGCATCTTCCCATGCCTGTAGGCCCAGCCAAGCACGTAATGCATCAGACTGATCTGTTTTCAACTCACGGAAGGTTAGACTGTGGGCAGGGCCTTTTGTGTTTGCCATCGAAGGGTGATCTTGGTCGAAGAGCGCAGATGCCGTCTGGGAAAGCATCGATGACTGAGTCGCTAGCGCTGCGAAAGATGAGGTCGTGTCATGGTACCTGGGTGGACAGGATCTCGCGTCACCATGCTTGTGCTTTGAGAGGCACATCACGAACACTTACAATCTACAACAGAAGTGTCAGTATGGATGAGGGAGTGGGATCGTGCGTAGCTCACCTGAATGCTTCTTTGTTAAAGCAATCGCTCTCTTTGATCTGGTCAAGCGTGTGCTTCTTGAAGGAGGCCTTGATGTAGTACAGAATGTCATACACATGGTGTTCGTTTGGCCTAGAAAGCGAAGTCACTGTCATTTCAAGACTATAAAGCAAGCTTGATGCGGTAGGGAGACTGACCGCCAAGGATTGAACTTGGACGCAAGATTGAAGATGCCGTCTTGATGAGAGATGAGAGGGTGGAAGACATCGGTGACAAAATGTACCGTGGGGGGTCGTTCAGGGTAATCGTGAGGAAATATAAGGCGAAACTTTAGGATAATGTCAGTGTAATAACCTTATATCGGAGTGACGTTAACATTTGAAGGAGATACGGGAGAACTGGCTAGGGCTCACCCTGGTGGATAAAGAGAACGGCATCCCAGATTGATGGATCGTCCGCGAATGGGATGACATACATGCCAAGAGGGCAGTGAGACTGGTATCGCAAAGAGGCATATTCAAGAGAGACGGTGGCACGAGAGAGATTATTAGACGGGACAGACTTATGCCTGTGAGGGACCAACTTTGATGCGGGAACGCTAGCCATGGAAGCATAAAATCAAACCGGCTCGTCGTCCCGTTCCGACTCGTTTCTTGTTCCCTCTCCGATGAAGGTCAACATCACTCAAGAAGAGTTCCAGGCGTTCGACCGCGCTACTATCCGCGGTTCTATCGAGGGTGTAGCAGCTGGTCTAGCAATCTCCCTCCCTGCCTCTTTTGCCGCACAACGTTATTGGTCCGCATATCGAGCCCTTCCTTTATCTCTCAAGGCCCTCGGAGTCATCCTCATCGTTGGCCCTACCTGGGCTATTCAGACTGAACGCAGAGGCGTTGAATTTGACGAGCAACATAATTGGTACGTCTTATGGTGCGCAAACGTGTCGGGTCAATAAGTGACATCTGTGCAGGAAGGGTGTCAGCCGCCAGCTCCTGGATAACGCTAAAGCTCGTGAGGAATCGGAGTGGTTTAACCTGAGCACGAAAGAGAAATTCTCAAAATGGATTATGCAACATCAGTACAAGGTCATCGTGGGTAGCTGGGCAGCGAGCATGGCCGTCGCAGGCACTATCATCATGCGTGATAGGTAAGGTCCTCATAATTGTCCATTCTGTCTTACCCGCCTTGCCCTAACGTTTCCCTCCAGGCATCAGTCCACCTCACAGAAGATTGTCCAGGCTCGGATGTGGGCTCAGGGCTTGACCGTAGGGATTCTTATCGCCGCCGGAATCCTCACACATTCGCAGCGCGAGATGGCTGCAAAGCGCAATGTTGTTGACCACTCATGGCGCGAATTCCTGGACGCAGAGGCCAAGGAGGCCGAGTCGCGCAAAATCAAGCAACTTAACCCCGTTTCGTGAACAACAACTGTATAGAGATTTTAGATCTATCCATAGACCTCCTCATCGTAATCTACCATCATCCCTCCGATTCTCGATTTAGTCATGAAAGTGTATTGATAAACTCTTGCACCATGATAGAACATACACTAATAATATTCATTGTTCTCCAAAATGAGAAAACACGACTATTCATCCCGATCCCGCTATCAATTGGACGAGAGTCAGCGAACAGCGTACAAATTGCTGCGGGCCGGAACAGACTCGGAGGACGGACCGTACTTGCGTGATCACCTCCAACTCGAAGACGTCCAGCCAAAGGTTAAACTGAATGAGCTCAAAGCCGTGGCCAGCAGCTTCAGGTTCAAAGCGAAAAAGAGACCCTTCTCCGGACTCGACTGATACATCGTCAAACTCAACAAAAGTCGAGTCGACCGAGGATGTTCCCGTACTCTCCCATGCTGCAAAGCGAAAGCAGAAGAAAGCACTCTCAAAGTTAAAGGAACCCGTTCCTGAAAACCCTCTCACAAAAAAACAAAAGAGAGAAGGAGAAGAAGGAGATACTGCAAGTTGTCCACCAAAACGCCAGAATTCTATCTGGGTAGGTAACTTGAGCTACAAGACTACGCCAGAGTCTTTGCGGTGCTTCTTCGATGGTGTGGGGGAAATTACGAGGATACATCTACCTACGAAGCTCGGGGGAGCAGCCCCAGGTGAACCAGCTAGACGGGAAAACCGAGGGTGTGTTCCCATCCCACCACACCACTGTCGTTTACTTATTACTCCTTACCTGCAGTTTCGCGTATGTAGACTTTGCGACGCTAAACGCCAAGAAGGCCGCCATTATGATGTCCGAGCAGCCTCTAGAAGGACGTCGCCTTCTCATCAAGGACGGTGCGTGCATCTGATCGATTTTTTGCGTCTTTAACCCTCCCCGCCCCCCGAAAGGTGACAGCTTTGAGGGCCGCCCTCCGAAACCCGGAATGTCGCTCGATGGTGACGCCGAGGGTCAAGGGAAAGGCCAGTCTAAATTCGCGCGAAAAACCCTCGCTACGCAGAAAGAGCCGCCCGCTCCCACTCTTTTCTTTGGCAACCTCGGATTCGAGACGACGGTGGACTCCATCCGAGGCCTTTTGGAGGCGCATCGCACAACGAAGAAGCGTACCGGTAGCAATAATACAACTACTGCTACTGCTACCAGTCCCTCCGAGTCCACCAACAACACGGAAGCGGATGATCCATGGATACGGAAAATCCGCATGGGGACGTTCGAGGATAGCGGCCTATGCAAAGGGTACGGTGTCCAACTTTTTTTTTTTCCCTTTCATATCATATCTCGGAGTTTCCTGTCCCCCCTCCTGACAAAGCAAGAACCCCTACCAGGTTCGCTTTTGTCGATTTCACGAGCACAGAACATGCGACGGCAGCGTTAGTTCATCCCAAGAACCACCAACTTGACGGACGCAAGCTCGTAGTCGAATACGCTTCCGCTGATGCCGTGCGTCGAGGTGGAGGTGCTGGCCCCAGACCCAAAAAGGCATCTGCCAAGGGTTCAGGAGAAGGCTACACACGTAGAAAGAAGCATGAATCAGTGGCGGGCGATGGTGCTGGCGAACAAGCTTATACGACGACAACGATAGCTACCAAAAACTCAAAGTCACAAGTAGAGAAAGGCATAATGAGCCCTGGTCGACGGAGCGGTCCGTTCACAAAGGCAAAAGTTCACGATGGTACACGGAAGCCACGGCCAACTCCTGGTGCAGCGCTGGCGCTGGCGAGGCGGGAACAAGTTGCGATAGTACCAAGTCAAGGGCGGAGGATTACATTTGATGATTAGATCCATGCGACAGCTCGGAGTTTAGAGCATCTACTGGTACCGCTACTTGACAATGGATCTCATGAAAAGGGAGATGCTCTAATCACCACCATCACTCTCGTCTATCTCGATCATCCCAACTTCATACTCTCCGCAGATGTCCCATCGGGAACCCTCTGCAGCGGCTGAGACGTACTTTACGAACCTCATTACGCCCTCGTCGCGCAGGACCAGTAAAAGGCGATTGAAGCCGGGTTGGGACATCAATAATGTGGCATCGTCGTCTTCATCCTCGCTGTCTTCCATCTCAGACTGATCACCGTTTACATAAGAGCTGTGTGTAGCACCATTGCCATTGGCTACGTGCCCATGTCCATTTTGTGTCGATTTTTTGCGCGAACCAGAACGGTATATAGCCGGATCGTCTTCCTCGTCGTGAGGAGCCATGTAACACTAGTGACACATACCCAGGGGTCAGATGCAACAGTGTAAAACATCTCTTGCCGTGATTACACACCTCCCAACCTCCCCATTCGCCTGTTTGCCATCCGGTCGGTTGCGGTTTCCTTGCCCTATCCTTACCTGTTGCCACCAACGCCGCCTCGTTCACTTGTGGCGTCAACGAGAGTACGGCATCTAATCTGGCTTCTTTCTCTTCGCTGGTCGCAAGTGTATAGCCAAGGCCAGGACAGAATCGACGTGCCTCCACAGCATATCTCAAAGGAAGCAAGCTCGAAACGGCGGCAAGCCAAGCGCGAAATGCAGGAGAGGGTAATAGTTCATCTTGTAGTGAGCGGATGAGCTGGTGAGGCGCTTGTGCGGCGCGTGGTGACACGGCTATTGATGGACCCCCAGAAGTGGGCGGCTCGAGGACGTTGTATCGCCATTTGTGAGGTGGACCTTTGACGCGCCATCCAGAACCAGTTCCAGCTCCAGCGGTATGTGGTGGGATAGGTGATGGGCGGTTCTTGCCTAGGCCGTCGCGTTCATCAAACTCACGTAGACCTGCGTCAAGCTTTTGGGCGATGGGTTCCGAGAGGAAGTCATACAATTCGAGGGACGACTCGATCGCGAAGCGGGTGGCTAATGCTTTGATCGTGCGTTGTTGGAGGTACGCAGGGTTGAGAAATTCGGAGAGGAATGAGACGTGATTTTCGGATAACGGTGAGTCTGGAAGAGGAGGAGGCGTTTCCGAGTCGAAGTATGACTTGAACTCGGTCGATGTGGAAGCCTTGGGAGAGAGTAAATCAAAGATCGTAGCAGTTATGAGCGGCTCGAGGAACGACAAAATCTGGGCTTAAATACTCACGAGTTGTTCGCGCGAACTTGGGACGGAGGTTTGGGCGATTTCTCCGTCGTAGCCCTCTTCGCCCGGTTGGGCGGCGTGAAACCAACCGCTGATGCTCAACCGTTCCCACCCATCTTCCCCCTCGCCGACAACGACCTCCTCCACCGAATGAAAGCTTCGTCCTGGTTGCACCTCGAAGAATATAAACTGATTCCAAGCTGGCGGAATGGTTTTTGACGGGATGGGCTCGGGCTCCAACACACCATGCGCGTTCTCCGCGACAGGGTATAGCTCAAGCGCGCCGCCCCATTCCCTCTGCCAGAGCTGGTAGTGCGGCAGTGGCATATAGAGGATGTACGAGACGCGTCGGGTGCCGATGACATCGTCGTGGTTGAGTAGGTGACAGCCCTTGCGGTATGTGTTGACCGACATGTCCTGCTTCGTGCCTGAGAGTGGATCGCAACCCGTGACGGCGCGCAAGAATTGACGGAACTTGGGTGAGTAGAGCGCATCGCGGAGCTTGATCAGACTTGGAAGGAGCGCGACTTGTTTTTCTGTCAGATAGGATAATGACGCTAGATCGCCTGTTTGGTTGACCTGGAAGGAGAGAGACAAAGTAGGGAAGTTATTCAGCGAGAGAGGTAAACGAAAATGGATACTATGAAAACAAATAAATAAAACACTGACCTTGTATATGTCGGTCTCCTTTTCAGTAAAATGAAGTTCGGCGAGACATTCGTCCTTGACTTGTTGAAGCAAGTCATCCTGGAACAGTTTTTCGACCAGGGTGTGTTTGAAAGGTTGGCTTGTGGTATATGAAGCAGCCAGTTCGCCAATGTGGGTCGCATCGAACAAACCGGGCATAAAACACGCCGCTATGTCCTGAGAGGTGTTGGTGGGGGTGGGCGTTGGTACCAGGGGATGATCAGACGTGGAAGATTGGTGCCCGATTTTGAGCCTCTTCAGCTCACTCGTCTTGGGCTCCGGTGAAGGGGACCTTGGATGGATCTTGGCCATCACAGTATTTGGTCTTGATCCAAAGCGGACAACTTCAGGGGGTAAGGAAGAAAAGGTAATGATGGGGGTTGTTATAATAGGATATGTAGCTGGGCCCCCGCCCAACCGGTAACATCGAGGACGAACACAGAAACTGGGCCCGGGGGGCTAGACCGAGTCGACCCTTCTTCGGTGGTATCCGCCAACTTAAATCGCAGTCGAAGCCTCGGCCAATCGAGGCGCAAAAAATGCCAAAGCAGCCATACGATATTATTGGTACAACAACGTGAGAAATGGTGGTAAAAGAAATGTCTACAGAAGAAAGTCGTACGAGGTTGAATGTACGTCTCGGAAACATAGCACGAGGTGACCAGTAAAATAGACACAACAATGGGGAATCATAAGGGGGAAAAAGGTCAACCGTCTTTGTACTTCTCATGCCCACGAAGAAGCCCCTCACCGGGCTGGATCGGGAGTGCTATCCGGCCGATACTGTGTCGTTGGCTACGAGAGTGCGAGTGACGGTGCTGGCGTGGCGCATTAGAGGCTGGGTTCGTGTGCACCCACGCCTCTCGAGCATTCAAACCCTGTACGTCACGTTCGGAAAGGTCACCGAGAGCAATGGGAGCATAGACGAGAGTTGTCGATTCGAGGCGGGTATCAAGATGATCCGCGCGGGGGGCAGAAGTCGTAGGGTTCGGAAGAAGGTAAATACGCTGGAAATTGCCGTCTTTGTGTAATCTTGGTGGGAGATCTCTCGAGATACGAGAAACCTGTTGATAATAGTTCGAGACTGTGATGACAAGGTGTAGCTATGAGACGTCATCAGAATCACGACTGTGCATTTCCTACCATCCCAAGTGGGAGAACTCACCCGCACGACGATGATGATAAACATGACTCCCACAAAGACAATAACAGCCCTCTCGAACCATTGCTCACAATTCTCTGGGCTGAGGCCAATCTCGGCGAGATCGCGCATGAGATCACCGTGTCTGGAGAGCTCTTCGCAGATTCTAGAACGGACTGAATAATACTTGAAGGAAGCGAATGTGACAAAGAGTGTCGATATGGTGCAGAAGGTGAAATCTGCAGCGGAGAAATCACGATAGAAGCGAATGTATGGTGGTATGCCCTGTGAGTGACACCGGCGATGAGTCAAGTTGGCGCCCATGACTGCGGCAACAAAAAAAGGGGGTTGCAGACCTTGGCAATACCGGTAAACCCGATAGAACTTGCTACCGCTGCTGTAACAAAGTACGCAGCAGAAAGACCGCCAAGTAAACTGAGAATGTTGACGGTCCAAGGGTCTAGAGACCCCTCCCATTCGCTCTCAGAGTCCCATCTCAGGGAGCGCCAAAGGGAGAAAAGTTGGATAGCAAGGACGGAGTTGAGGAGAGCTCCTATGAAGGAGACGACTAAAACGACGGTCCTATTCCAGCGGGGCATATGCAGCGTGGTTGTGCGATGATAGGGATAGGAGAGAGAGAAAGAAAGAAAGGGGGTTGAAAGAAAGAATGGGAATCAACGCAAGAGAGGCACAAGGCAGGGCAGGGGAGCCGAATATATGACTAATACAAATCATTCATACTTGGACTAGTGTCTCTTGGCTATGTATCTATTTCGGCCTCCGTCATTTCTATAATATCTCTCCACGAATGATCCCGGTTCACTGGTCGTCCAACGTCTTCAGGGTCTCGTCTGTACATCCTCGTACGTGAAATTGCTGCAGCCGCAATCACAACTCCAACCGTTATTCCCTGCGACCACATTCTTGCTTGCACAATCTGTCGGACAACTTAATAAGCTCCGCTCCGTTCTTGGCACTTGGCATCAATCACGCCACGCCATATAATATAACTTACTTTTTGCGACAGACTTTGATAACTGTGTAGGGTGGGAATTGATGAGTAATCACCTTGTTTATTAATATTAAACTCACGGATCTCGCATAATTGCACCAAACGCTCCAGATATTCCCATTGCCCAACATCCCGCGATAGCGCTATATTGATGCCGTGCCGTAAAATCGACAACCTTCTCGTTTAACGTCATGCTCTCCTGATCCGTCTCTTTTCGACGTCTGATCAGCGCAACTTGGTCCTCGCCTGCTCTTTCCCTGCTCACAAATTAAAATTAAAATTTTCAGCATACCCGTGCAAAGGAAAAAGACAGTCTTGCCAATTATGTTGTTCAAACCGTCGTCCCGCGTTCTCCGCCGCAATAAGGAACGAAGGGACGACGACCATCACAACTCCAAACGCCTTGAGTGACGGTGGTAGATTCCTGTAGTAAGGCCAACGCTTGTTCGCGATGTATGATGCGGGCAGCGCTGCCGCCATCCCTCCTAGGAACCCTTGGGCGCCCCCGACGGCGACGGCGTATTGGTGATCTCTCAATTTTTCGACTTGGGACTGTGGAAGCACTCATGTCATCCTGTCATCCTTGTCTTCCACCCGAGCATTGCCCAGAAAAATGTGCTTGCCTTCATTTTCAGTTGTGGTGCTGGTAGTCGGTGGGCTATGGGAAGATAACTAAACTGCGCCCTGCTGGGAGGTCTTTATGTATGTTGTGGGGTGGGGCCCCTAAAGAAGTGCCACGGAGCCTAATACAGTAGCATGAAGTCATGGGCGTTGCTGACTAGCGCTGACTTCCCTTTCGTGGTGTTTCCGCTTCACTGTGCATGTACAAGTGCAATCCATGAGATGGTATAATACTATGCTTTTCTGAGATTATAGGAACTGTCGTAATGTAACCGTAAAGGTTCTTGTACAAATCCAATATCAAATACTGAGACAAGGATAGGACACCAGTATCGTCCAATCTGAGCCACAGTCCAAAACGAACTTGTCGAATGTAGAGAAGATAGAATGTAGATATCAACGTGCTTTGTTATGTTCGGCGTGGCGCAAGATGCTTCGAGGGCCGCGCTTCGTGACGGCCCAAAGGAAGACCATGATGATAATAATAAACTGCAGCCACAACCAGAGCTCTACCACAACCCTCATGGTTCGACTCTTCTTTGGCTCCAAAACTTTGGAAGTGGTGCTTTGTAGTTCATGTGTAGCGTTGACTCTAACCAAGACGAGGTCCTCTTCTTTCGCGTCGGAAGGCGTTGTCTGAACAGCCACCTGCACAACCGTAGGCTTGGAGTCGGATACTGGACCCTTAGATGGCGCGACTTCGCTCCTACGATGCAGTTTGATTGGTGCACTGTGATGAATGCGCCCGTCCACCCAGTAATTCGTCCTGGCGCGAATGGTGTTCGATAGGCGATGCTGATGACTGGTCTTGCCTGATGGCTTCTGCGGCGTTTTATCCAGGTCCTCAAACTGCTTGGACGGTTGTGCTTCATCGGGCAAGGTAACCGAAGAGACACGCGGGGGGGATGTGGGAGTGGTCGGGCGCGAAGTCAACGGCGGTCCAGACAAGAACACATCGTAGAGGCTGCTCGAACGTAAATGATGGTTTTCCGCGTAATCGTCACCGTAATCGCTGCCTAGTTCACTCCCCAGGGTAGGCCCTTGCGAAGGTGGACGCGAACAGGAGAAAAGGCCGCCAGCAGGTAGGCCTATAGGGGACAACACAGGGGAGGCATCGGGATCGTTCATCATCATCGCGGGCTCCGCAGCGTCTCGAGCTGGCTGACTCGGGGTATCGAATAACCCGACGACGGTTTTCCGAGCTTTGAATGGGGCACCCTTCACAGGCCCGTCGCTGTGCATAGTACCTTCCACGTCAGATCTGGCACCCGTCCCGAAGCTAGAAGTGGGAAGCTGTCTGAGGTCACGACTGATGGAGCGGCGCAAGCTTCGAAAGCGCATCGTGTGATCGGGGTCATGGACAGGCTGGACTTCGTGCGGGCCATCCTCGACAACCTCAAGTTCGACGTCGGTCTGTTCATCGAGGAAGGCATATAACCGCCGAATTCCTTCTGCTTCTATTTGCGCTTCCTGCAGCTTCGTCGCAGTGTCACGCTGACCTTCCAAAATCTGGTCATTCGTTATTTCGAGTTCGCGGACTTTGGAGACGAGCTGAGCGACCAGGACGGACTCCCCAGAGGCAGGAGGAATGGTTGAGACGGCGGGAGACGGCTGAAGGGGTGGGAGAAGGGTGCTTGCTGTTTCCGCGGGAGGGGCTGCAGGGGCTGGGTCAAGGTGAGAAGGTGAAAGGGAATCCGTGTCTGGCGCTGTTGGAAACATGGGCTTAAAAGCGGCCGACGACAGAGCTGGTCTGTGGCTGCTAGGCGCGAAATCACGCACGCCACCCTCTCCTTCACTGAATGCCCAAGAGCTTCCACTCTTATTGCTACGATGGGCCTTTACCCTATCATTCCACTCTTGCCTCCGTCTCCTTGCTTCCTCGTCCCCGCGTTCGACTTGCGACTGCAAGGCATCGCTCCGCGTCCTGTGATGATCGAGCTCCTCGCGTAACGTGTCAATTTCCTTCTCAAGCTTTCCAAGCCGTTTGCGGCCGGCAAGGTTCGCCTGTGCAGACTCGGCCTCGAGTTTCTCGAGT
Organism: Lactifluus piperatus; assembly: GCA_003315875.1. NCBI lineage: Eukaryota > Fungi > Basidiomycota > Agaricomycetes > Russulales > Russulaceae > Lactifluus > Lactifluus piperatus. The sequence continues at coordinate 1,592 of QFDX01000587.1, read as the reverse complement.
TTCTGGAGGAGCTCCGCATTCTGATCAGCAAGAAGCGCAAGATCGGAAGGCGAGACTGAGATGCGGCGTGCGCGGGGGGTCCGAAGATACGGTAGTGGGCTCGGCTTGTATTCGGGTGTTGGCGCAGGTGAAGAGGACGGGGTGGTACGGGGCGTCGATGAAGCCGGTAGTCTGGCGAGAAGCGCCTTGTGTTTCTCCTCGAGAGTAATGTTGCTATTGTAAAGATTTTTCGATAGTTCCGAGGTCATAGATAACTCTGCGAGGCAGATCAGGCCGTTGGTTCATATAGGGTATTAAACTGACTTGCCCCTTTCACGCTCGCGTATAATTTCATTTGCGCGAACAAGAAGGGAGGAAAGTTCTTCCCGTGACCTGCCATTGATCCATTCCTCGATAGCAGAGGGAACGTCACCAGAAAATACGTCATTTGCTAACGCGTGGATACGATGTGCGGTGGCAGACTCGGAGAGGCTATTTGTCTCAGAAGACGTGAAGGTGTCCCCATAGGGAGGAGGCGGAGAGGGTTTTTTATAAGACAGAGTGTGCATAGTGTGTGTAGAAATGCGGGGACGCGTGGCAGAGGTCGGATTCATGAAGTGGGGCATGAAGGTTCGTGAAGAGAGAGAGAGAGAGCTATCTAAGTGAGCTCAATCACGTTCAGACCGAGGCCGGCACCTTTTCAACTCAACTTATCATAATCAGGCTTAATTAACGTCAATCAAATCAATCAATGTCCGCCGCTTTAATATATCTCATGCCATGACTTCGGTATGTAGTCATACAAAGAGTTGCATCACAATCCTTGTGTAGAAGTAAATACACCAAAACTAGGATTTCTGAGATCCGAATGAACCAAACGAGAACGGAACCGAGCTCTGGCCGAATGAAAACGAACTGGTACCTGATGTGCTACTACTCGTGGCGTTCTTTGGCGCTCCAAAAGATGGCTGCGTTATCGGCTCCACATTCTGAGCGTCCTTTGTTGTTGGATCGCTGAAGACACTACCCGGGGTAGGAGGAACAGCCGTAGGAGCGAATGTGAATACAGCAGGGGGAGCTTTCCCTGGCTCTGGTTTCGTCCCACTACTGGCCTCTGACACTGCGCTGAAAGAAAACAAAGGCTTTGGTGGTGCGTTTACTGCTGCAAATGGCGACGGTTTCGAGTTGGCGCCTCCAGTATCTTGGGGTTTTGCTCCTCCACCAGGAACACCAAATAGCACTGTGGACTCCCCCGTGGCCGCAGCGGTCGGAAGCGACTGTCCCTGGGTTGTGGAACTAGTGCTTGCGGCGGCATTAGTTCCGGGCACTGCGAACGTGGCACTACTTGTTGGAAGGCCAATGGTTTTGCCATCACTCGTTGTGCCAAACGGTGATGGCTGGTTCGCCTGCGCAGCGGTTGTACTTGTCGTGAATGTATTACTGAAACGATTTACCGTGGGTGCCACAGTAGGTGTTGATGAGTTTTTTGACACGCCGAAACTGAAGGTAGGCTTCGGTGGATCAGACGAAGTGGCTGCGGCGGCGGAATTGGATGCAGGCGCTGTGGCCACTTTGTTTGTAATCCCAAAATTGAATTTTGGCTTCGATGCATC
>QFDX01000583.1:0-53913 GCA_003315875.1 Lactifluus piperatus | reverse complement strand
CCTTGCAGGACATAAATTAGGGGCCATGTGCGTTCAGCTAGTAAGTACTCTCCATGCCTATCCCCGTACGTTTGTCGCTGAATGGGTTGTGTAGGTCGGGCCGCAGTTCCCATGGCCGAAGGTGGCTGTTTTGTAAATACAAACCGTTATAGCCCTTATCCGCTCTCAACAGCGGTCCGTTGGCTTATGAGCTGCATCATATACAATACATGTAATTATCCTCCATTAAGCTTTCCTCAGCCTGTAATACAAAGTTGAATACCTCACGTGGGAAATCTATGTCATAACAAACGTGTTGCAAATGTAGGGATTAAAACTAAAACCGAAGGAACAGAAGGGCGAGTGGCATGACATGCAACCACTAGTTTCTGTGTAGACATCAAACATCCTCTATGGGCGGGGGCGAAGCAAGTGATTCCTATGACAGTCCATCAGCATAACGACATAAGGAATGACTATCACGAACCTGTGTCAGGAGCTCTGCTAGAAGCATGAACAATCGTGTGAGCGCCTCATTGAGACCCGAGGATAAGTCTACTCACCAGGATGTAACATCGCCTCACCATCTTCGGTAAACATGGTGGAAGGAGGATTTCCGCCAGCAGGGGGCTCAGGAGGGACGTTTGGATCCCCTCTTTCGATTGCACCTTCCGCCGTATGGGGTGACGGTTCTCTCGAACCCGAAGCGTTCACGGCACTCTCAGCCTGTTGCTGTGCCATGCGTCGGGATTCATCTAGAACCGCCTGCACGGCTGCCGAGGTGATTGCGAGAGAGAGAGGTGACTTTCCGTTGGAACGTGTTTCTGAAGCCTCGAGAGAGGGATCGATGACGGGAACCGCGCGTCCCTGGGGGACGCGTGACCTTGTTTGGTCTGGATGGCTGACTTCTCGCTCTTGAGAACGCTTTGAGCTGACAGGGCTCTCGGGTTCGCCATCTGAGGGTGAGCCAATTTCATCAGGAGAACTTCTTGTAGGGGCATATGGTTGGCCTGGGGCATTCGAGTGGAGCTGGGTATTCGCAATGGGTAATGGAGGTGGCATTCCTGGATGATAGTAAGGAGCATAATAACCGGGCGGTGGTGGCCCCGGAATAGGGTAGGGGGGAACAGGATGTACACCATCAGCCCATGGGGGCGGTCCCCATGGGGCCTGGGCTAGACGCGCCGCAGATGTGGGATGGCCGATAGGATAGTTGGGGTCAACAATTACGCCTTGCGCTCGTGGAACAAAAACGACAAATTCTACGAGCCATTAAGTCTGGTGCAACGTAAATATTCGTGTCACGGCATCACCTGCATTTATTCCCTGTTGGCGATAATACCCTGGCAAGGCTCCAGGTGCTGGGGCCACCAACGGAGGTGGGTGAGCTTTATTCTTAGATCCGGGTGTACCGCTGCGACTCCGAGATGCTTCTCCTACGTTCTCCCCACCTACAGGTTGTGATGCTGTCCTGTCTGGTTCGATGATGACGCCATTATGACTTTCGGAAGTGGGTTAGAGCTTTGCGGCAGAACGCACTGTGCAAGGCTCACCGCGATTTTTGATGACGTCTAAGAGCATCGGTCTAGAGATGGGGACATCGGTCAACATGTTTCAATTGCACTGGATCGTTGGCAAGACTCGCCCGTGTGAAGGTGGCCTCGCACTGGGGACATGCGCTTGTTGAATGGTTAGTCCTCACGAGCAGCTCACGCATCGGCAACATAATAACGTACAATGCTGGTTGGGAATGCAGCTTTGTGGTTCTCTGGTGCCGCTTAAGGTCAGCCTCGCGTACGAATTCCTTGTTGCATCCATTTATTTTGCAAGGCCATATACCAGTCTCGACCTTCTTAGATGATTTCTTCTTATGGGTTTCTTTCTTCTCTTCAGGCTAACGAATGTGCGTATAAATGATGTCAACTGATAGGCAAGACATAGGGGAGAGTTCGGTTGTTGCGGGAGCGAGAGCTCACCGTTGGTTTAGGCTGGGACCTGACCATGAGAAACTAACTTCTGAATAAGACCGGGGCGCGTTTAGATGTGGCTGGCGAGACAGTTGCTGTGGCGGGTGTACGGCAAAGCGGTGGCGCGTCCCTTTTACACTTCCCCTTGCTTCCCTCATTTTCAATCTCCGACTATCGGCAATGTCGGCCGTCCCATTACAAAAACGGTATCTGGTATCTGGTATTACTGTATAACTTATATCATCCCAATATCGAACTAGTCCGTTCCAGCAGTCCTTGCACTCTACGATTGAGGCGCTCTGCATGAGCCTTGCGCTCCCAAACTTGGTATGTTGGGGTTTTCTTTTTCGGTATCCATGCTTTGGCACTGCCGTCACCAGTTTTCGTCACGGAGAGGTCTACTACACGTGGCGTTGACGAAAATTTGATGACCTCCCTGTATAACGCCTTTGTCTCTGTCGTCAGTGAACGAACAGAGGGTACTCTGTGACTGGACTCCGTGTCAGACTCGTCTGTATCCGAGAGTCCAGACGCATCCAGCGGTGGCGTCGGGAGTCGAGGGCTGACCACTGGGAGCGAGGGCAGTTCGCCGAGCTCCCGCATTAGGTCGTTGCCTTTCAAATAAGTGTTTTCCATCCGCAAGAAACGGACGGCACCCCGGAAATTTTCGAGCTGCTACGAGTTGAGCGCACAATGTAAACAATTATAGAATAGAACCATACCTGTTCAAGGAGATGGGTTGTCTCCAAGTTGCCGTCTACGGGAAGGACAATTTGTGATTGTGCTGTGGTTGCTCCAGCAGCTGAAATATGATAAGCTTGTGGGGCTCAAAAAAATCCTATCACTCACCTTCTTTTTCGGATGCATTTGAAGCGGTTTTCAGCTTGCTGTTTTCTTTCGCTAGGACATCGAACTCTGATTGCAACTGTTCCATGGCCTCCACATAGTATTTCTCTTGCTTCTGTGCTTTCCCCAAAAGCGTCTCAAGTTCGGTCACTGCCTCTGCTTGCCTCTTGACCGCTTCCATCCGGCGCTCCATCAACTCTATCTTGACGGCGGACTCTTGGATATTTTGGTCTCTGACCTTCAATGTGCGCACGAGCCCTTGCATCTCCTCGTTCAGTTGCGTAACTCTCCGCTCGGCCTCCACGTTGACGGCCGTAGCCGTTTTCACCTCCTCAACACGAACTATCCACGGGGCCGTTCCAGTGACTATACCTGGAATCAGATAAAATATCAAGAAGCCATTGCCGTGCGTACTTTTTACGATGCTTTCAAGATCCGTTGTTTTTGGGAACAGTGCGTTTGTTTGCGCAGAAAGCTCAGAAATAGCGTTGCTGAGAGCTGTCCAGGAAGAACCTGCGTTCTTGCAGATCTTTGCCACCGTTGACGAGGAAATGTTGTTAACAAATAATAGCACCTTGCTGAGTTGGAAAGGAGACTTGGAAGCCCGCACTTCGTCAATATGAGGCATCGTTTGTTGGGCAAGCTGGAAAATGTCTTAGCTTTCAAAAGGGTGAAGTGGGCGGACCGCGTGCCTGAATACCAAAGTTGACCATCTCAGAGACTATATTGCAGAGCGCTTCAAGTTGCGGAACAAGATAGGACTTCAATGCCGATGATTCTCGAGCGAGTTCCTCCAACCGTTTCACCAATTTCCTGCAAATCTGGATCAGTCACCAATCTTTCAATGCAGTGAGCTGACGTGCCTTGCTGCCACTTTGGCACTCTTGCATTGTTCAAGTGATTTCTGGATCGGCTCCAGGAAGCTCTTCTCGGGGTCGGCACCACCAAGATCACACGTGATATCTAACCATCATCACTTAGTCACGTGGTCAGAACAACGCTGGAAACTAGTCCACCTTCGTCATTCAGGGTAGCTTCGACGGCAGTCTTGGTCAACCCCATTGAGGATGCATACACATCCAAGTCGTGATCTAAAGATAGTACGAGACCAAGTTCTCGCTCGCCAAGGTCAAAATCGAAGTCTTTGAAATAGGTCTCAGCCAAGTGGCTGAACTGAGCCTGAATCCTGTTCACAGCCCGTTAACACCATGATAGGAAGATGGGGCCAGGCATACTTGTTAATGTCACTCGTGCACTCCATTTCTCGAAATTCATCACGTCGCAAAAGGTCAATATGCATATCGATTCGCTTTTCTAGAGGCGCTATCTCCTGGAAAAGCCTACCAATATTTATGAAGGACTCCACATCGCAACGGCGAAGGACGGCGGCGAAACGTTTGCAAAGTGTCGAGAGAACGGCGATCGCACCTCTCATCTGAAGCGTTTTTCAACAACCACAATCTGATAGACATAGACAAGAAGAGTACTACCTCACAGACGCCAACTAGGGTTTCGGAGACTGAGCCGTTCAACGATTCAGGTAAGTTGTGGGCCTGCCCGGTGATCATGTTTACGAGATCAGTCTTCGAGGCCATTCTCTGGAAAAACAAGTAGCATTTTGTTGCATCAGTGTCCGTCTCAACATAGATTTGGGGCAGATACGGCTGTAGTACGTAATTGTCGTCAACAAATAATACGCTCGCAAGCCTATAATTAGTGTTACCTGGATGATATTGAGCAGTTCCTTGGACTCATTCGCGTCGATCCTCCTGAGTTCGTGGTCAATGTTCCTAGCCTGGTTCCTGGTAGCCGTCGATTGCAATTTGAGATTCAATGACATGATAGCAGCAGTTTGTGATGCCGCCGCCGCAGACTCGTTCTGCGCGTTCTGCGACTCAGAGCGAAGCATCTCGAGCTCACTACACCGACCATTTCAGTCAAAGAGCCAAATTTCGGGGCCCGATATTGCTAACCTTTCCAACTGTATGACGAGCTCTCGGAATCGATTGATAGTTCGATCCATATCTTGACAGATTTCCTCCAATGACTCGACCCGTTGTTGCCGCTCTGCTAACTGAACATCCTTCTCGTCTAGGCGAGGGCGATTGCATCGGTCACGTCCAATTCTACAAATGGAAGAACACGTACTGATCTCATCCTGCATCGACTTCTCCGTCTCCATATGATTCTCCTCGAGCTCCTCGGCGAGTTCCTTGAGGGCTTCGAGGTCTTCAATGGTGACCCGCATTTCTTCAATTTTCTGTGCGCCAGCGCATAAGAACAACTTGGTCCCGCTCTCACGACAATATTTACCTCTCCAAGCATGAGATTTCTTTCGGTGAGTTGGAAAACCATTTCCTCTGCACCAAGGGCATTATCCAGCTGAATTTTGAGATCCTCGATCTGCGTATCCGCATTTGCGAGCTTGATAAGGGCCGATTCGAGTTGCGCTTGGTGGATGTTAGTTGGCAGGTACTATGTGGACACGTTATGATTTTCTTACTTGACAGGTCCTCGGCATTCATAACATCCTTTTCCATCTCGGTGATTCGCCTTCGCTGTTCTTGCTCAGTCTCCTGACTCAAGTCGCGGACACTGACGGGAAATGTGAGAATGGGCCAGCAATTGACCGTGATACCTCGTACCGGATGAGAGCTTCCTTCAAGCGAGCATTCTGCTTCTCTAACTGGATATAAGCTAAAGAGCCGGCCACATTGGAGCTGCCTCCTTCTGCTGCTTTTTTGAGAGTCAGAGTCCCGCACTTGGAAACAAACGAAGACACACTCACATGCGCCCTCCTTTATGACTTCTAGTTCAACCTCCAGAACTGCCAACTTCTCCTTCACCTCCTCAAGTTCGGCTTCAGCCGCCTCCGCGCGTTCTTCCGCGAACTCCTTGTCCAGCATAGTCATCTCTAATTGCTCTAATGTATCTAAATTTCGTGATTCGGAAAGTTCAGAAAGTTGCCGTGCATCTGCCAGTTCCCTGCGCGTGTCGATGAGTTCCGTCTGCAGCTGTAGGAGCTTGGCCTGGAGCTTGGGTCGGAGAGCAACAAAGGACTCGGCTTCGTTGAGTTTAGTTTCGAGTTCTTGGATATGACGGGCGCCATCAGCGCGTTTAAGCTCTAGAAAACGGACCTTTGCTCGAAGCGCTTGTAACTCCTCATCATTCATGCCTACCCCTAAATCTGTTGCCTCATTACCCAAGTTATGGGTCCCTCTCACCAACTCCCTTGGTTCGGATGGTGGCGGCGGGGGAGGGGATAAGGGGGAAACAGGCATGGCAGAAGCTTGCACACTTGGTAGTGAACGATCTTGCTGCTGTGCAGGCGAAGAGACTTGCCTGAATTGCAACGTCCGGACAGAGGCAGGTGGATCAGGAGAGTCATCACGGGAGGGACCGGTTGAACCGCCTACGGGCAGGCTGCTTTCATGTATGGATGGACGCCCGGTTGTCAACCCGGGTCTCTTCAAAGCACTTTGTTGATAATTACTCGGGATCGGACTACGCTTAGTAGGTGAGGGAGGGGCGAGTCTTGAACTACTACGTGTACTTGGACTAGGCACAGGCTTGAGGGGACTGGACGCGCGGGGGGAAGGAGGGGGGATAGAACGTGAGGATGAGACACGTGAAAGACCGGTACTAGGCGTTCTTGAGTGACCAAGGTTTTGTCTGACTACTGGTTGAGAGCTTCGCTATGTATGGCTAACTGTCAAAATTATTCATACAAGTGAGAAAGAGAAGCACGAGACTCACGTTGTTCGTTTGTAAGAGATCATTACCTTGGACAACCCGAACTTGACTTGCCTTCACGAAGACACCATAATTCATCGGACAGGAGAAGTAAACGACGCCACGAACAGAGCCATCGTTCTTCCCGACTGGTTCGGAAAGTTCGATGCCGACCCATTTGCCTGGGGAGAAGGTGGTCGGACCACAAAAGCGAACGACACCGCGGCCAAGGGATATTTCGACAGTAGCGCCGATAGGGATGTCAATGGAGGCTGAAGCCATCCAGTTGAGCCAAATAGCTCGTCTATAAAAATGAGTTGAATGTCGTTCAGGTCAAGGCTGTCTCGATATCGAGAGGTAGAAACTGATCACGTGTATACCAGATCCGGATTACGTCACCCTCATACTCGCGTGAGATACCGGTGTGACTTGACTATACGAGCGTGTGAGTGCCAAGTCTTCCTTTGGTCTAGCTTCAGGTCTCCCTTATCATCATAGAAGAACATTCCCGTAACGAAACATCAAAGAGTAACTCTGCAGTACTGGTTCAGGTTTCTGTGCCCTGCCTTGCTTAATCCCACCCCATGCATACCGGCAGACAGAATGGACACATGAATAGTACGCCTCCTAGCTTGCCAGATACTTGCTCTCACATTTCTTATATGGCATTTCCCTATATTCAGGTGTCAGTGACGGTCCCGGTCCCTCATATAGACGGAATACCGGCTCGGACACGGACACTGAACGTGGGGGTAGGCACTTCTATACCACGCCATCCGAACCATCGTCCGCACAGACCAGCCCAGATAATTGTCGTGCCGGCAGCTCAGAGCCCGACGGGAGGGTGAATGGCTCAGTAGCCACTGCACCTGATCCGATTCCTATCATTCCTTACTGGTCCGCAAAACGTCACCTAACCTGCGGAAACCCTACCCCACCTCCACCTTGGGCGCCCAAAATGTCTCCTTGGAGGTCCTCCCCCGGAAAGCTAAAGACAGCTAATGCTGCCTTAGTCCTATGTCTGAACATAGACGTTGACCCACCAGACATCGTCAAGACAAATCCGTGCGCCGTACTCGAATGCTGGGTAGACCCACATACTATGCCTTCTCACAAAGCCCTCGAAGTCATTGGAACAAACTTGCAACATCAGTTTGAAGGCCTGAGTCCAAAATTATCTTACAAGCCGATTTTAGACCCTTCTTACGAGGATTTACGTCGCTTCTGCGCCACCCTAAGGAAGCAAGCTAAAGAAGACACCGTCCTGTTCTACTATAACGGCCATGGCGTTCCTAAACCAACCGCCAGCGGCGAACTATGGTGTTTCAACAGAAACTATACCCAGTATATACCGGTTTCCTTGGCTGAAGTGCAACTGTGGCTTGGTACACCTTGCGTGTACATATGGGATTGCTCGGCAGCCGGGAATCTGTTACTGAATTTTAATATCTACGCCCAAAGGCGTGATAGTGAGGGTGTCAACGCTGGCAGACCAGAGGCTACTCCACCTTTTTCGGAATCTATACAGCTCGCCGCATGCGCCGCAAACGAGCAACTGCCGTCGTGCCCGGAGCTCCCAGCCGATCTTTTCACCTCGTGCCTCACGTCTCCTATCGATATTGCCTTGCGGTACTTCGTCATGCACAACCAGCTCCCGAACAATATCACTGCAGATATGGTCATGCAAGTTCCTGGAGATCTCAAGGACAGGCGCACCCCACTTGGGGAGCTTAACTGGATATTCACCGCTATCACTGACACGATCGCATGGACGTCATTCTCAAGAGAACTCTTCACCAGACTCTACCGGTCGGACCTTCTTATTGCTTCGCTTTTCAGGAACTTTCTCCTGGCTGAGCGTATTATGAAGAATTATCATTGCACACCGCATACTTCCCCTTCTTTACCTCCGACAAACACTCATCCATTGTGGGCTGCATGGGATCTCGCTGTTGACTCCTGCCTGCGTCAGCTCCCAGAGTTGCTCAAGCATACCGACACGAGCATGCTTGGCATGGCCATGGGCAGCGCGTCCATCAGGGCACGAAGGCAGGCCCAGGCCCAAGCCGCGGCACCGCGACAAGATAAGCTGGCCCACGGAGAAAAACCATATACCTACATACCTAGCCGTTTCTTTGCAGATCAACTGACAGCATTCGAGGTATGGATTTCTCGCGGCGGCTCTGCTTTGACAAAGCGCGGCCCCTTATCATTACCCCTTCAAAATTATGATATATCCGAGGCCGAGGATGATGGAACTCCAGGAAGTCTGGGATCTACTATAACCCAAACTAAGAAGGATCATCATCTGGTTCCACGGAAGCCGCCGGAGCAGTTGCCCATCGTCCTTCAGGTACTGTTATCTCAGCCCCACCGTTTGCGGGCCCTCGTCCTTCTTTCTCAATTCGTCGATCTGGGTCCGTGGGCAGTTCACCTTGCTCTTGCCATTGGGATCTTCCCATATATCTCCAAGTTACTGCAAGCCGGCGGCCAAGACCTGCGTCCTGTCCTGATTTTTATCTGGTCTCGTATACTTGCTGTCGATCCCTCCTGTCAGGTTGACCTCTACAGTAACGGAGGTTATAAATACTTTGCCAATATCCTTGCTGCACATGACGATCCTCAACACCTTACCATCCCTAATGGTTCAGAACATAAGGCTATGTGCGCATTTGTATTAGCAGCCATTGCTCGGGATTATCCGCACGGTCAGAACGCTTGTTGGCGCGAGAAGGTGTTTCACTCCTGCTTCGAACGCTTAGATGAAGGCGACTTCCTTTTGCGACAGTGGTCCGCCTTGTGTATTGGTCAAATGTGGGATGGAAATGATGATATCAAGATTTTCGGCGTGGACAACGGTACTCAGGATAAGTTCATATCCCTTTTAACAGACGACTCACCGGAGGTTCGTGCGGCGGTACTCTTCGCACTGGGGACATTCATGGGTGCATCTGGTTCAGCAAGCCCGGCGAAGACTGGTGGGGGAGGGACAGGAACTATGCATCATCTGGAGGAGCGCATCCACTTTCGAATGGAAGTTGCCGTCGTCACAGGAAGTGCATTAGCGATTAAAGAAGACGCTAGTCCTATGGCCCGCAAGGAACTCCTGGTTCTCATTAGCTGCCTTGTCAAGGAGTGGCGGGGTCATTTCGTAGTTTGTGCCTGGGTGTATTGGGAAGAAGACAGGAGATGGAGGCTCGGCGCCCACACTGACCTCCGGGACGAAGAAGTGACTAGCCAAGCTATCTCCGAATGGTTAGATGACTTCGGGGATGAAGAAGTCCGCGAGGAGAATCGAGTCATTTTGTCATCCTTCTTCACGATCTTTTCTGTCCTCCTCGAACTTTCGGTTGATCCTTATCACGAAGTGTCTACAAATGCTCAGACAATTGTCGACTACATCATGGCTCTTCTTCTCGAGTCACCGTTCACCCGATTGGAGTCGAGCACACTCCACCAGTCATCTCCCTCCCAGCGTACATCTACCGGTGCTCGCTCCCGCCGATCATCCCTTACATCTTCGCCGACCTCTTTGGCACGTCCAGAGTCACCTAACGTACTTCGCCCTGGCCTCCCCCGTAGCGACACCAGGGCAAGCACTATATCGTCTGGAGTGAGCAGCACTCTCAAGCGTACGTCATCCTTTGCAAATGCTCTCAAGAACCTGGCTGGAGGCATTGCCTTTCCGTCTGTCGAGGATGGCCGCTCGTCTCCCTATCGCGGTCCGCATACTCCCACATCCTTAATCCTTCCTCTTGAAAAGCAGGGCATCTCGCGGTCTCCATCTCCATATCTCAATTTCGCGCAGTACGCATCACCATACTCCCGCCCTCCATCGCCGCAAGTTCTGTCATTGTCCAAGAGTGCTCCGGTCTCACCAACGCGGTCTCCGACAGATGACCCTTCACATCATACGACTGGATTCTTACCGTCCGACGTGATAGAAGCACTGACAGAGGAGGATATGGAACGCTTGCGCGCACGGCGGAGAGCCGCACATGGCACAAGGGGACGCAACGCTGTGCCTCACAGTCCGGCAGACAGTACTTTTTCCAGCGACTCTGCTGGGAGCAGTGTGATCCTTGGCTTAGGAACGGGCACGGGTATCCGTGATACCCTCCCGTTAAAGAGCCGCTTCTTTGATTGGTGCTGCGAATATTTTAAGGAGCCGCAAATGCGGGTAAGCTGCTGGTCGAACTATGTATTTCACGTGTTGAAAATCCGTCCTCTATTTGTTTAGCAAGCCGAAGCCGACGAGCCAGGAAGTTTGGAGTACAATTATCAAGCCTGGCGCCAACAACGCAACGAACATGTGATTTCTGAGACCCAAAATCAAGCAGAGATTGCAGGTTTGTCTTCTCCCTCTTAGCCTTGCTACTAGGCGCTGAGACCATTGTAGCCTGTCGTCCTTGGGACAAGGCGGTGACTACCCTAACTGTTCAGGGTGTCCCGCTATCAATAGCGTTCCATGCATATGATCCACATGTAGCAATCGCAAATGAGGCTGATGTTATAAGGTTTGTATGGTAGATTCGAGTGACGATTGTAGAGGTGACCGGAACATTATTAGTGTATGGGACTGGTCGCGACGTCGGCAGCTATCAAGTTTCTGTAACGGCAATCCTAAGAAGGCGACAATCACCTCACTTCAAATCATTAACCAAGATGTTGGCGGCATGCTACTTGCAGCTTCTGGTAATGGCGTTTCTCTGTCTCATTTTGCGGTTTTATTTACGTCGTGCTTAGCCGACGGCATGATTCGACTCTACCGTAATTATGATCCTGCTACGAGTTGCGCTGACGTTCAGATGGTCAGCGCGTTCCGCGGACTCAGTGAGATCGTTAGCATGCGCCGCGGAAGCGGTGTGGTAGTGGACTGGAAACAAGCAGGAGGATTCCTGCTCATCGGTGGCAATTCGCGGATCATTAGAGTGTGGGACGCCCATACAGAGGCTCAATTGCTCGTACGTAGATACTCGATTCCACCCGTGATCCGACATATAAAGGCACCCACAGGATTTAGAAACCAACTCTGATAGCCCAGTGACGGCGATCGCATCTGAGCGGGGCCCATCTTCCGTTTTGGTCGCCAGTTTTGCTGATGGCGTTATCAAAGTATTCGATCGGCGGTTAGAAGAGGAGGATGCCGTGGTGCGGTCATTTAACGAGCACATCAACTGGATTCAGAACGTCCGTTGGAATCCTCATTTTGGAAACCAGTTCTTGTCAGCTAGGTGAGTGTCAATTTGGTTGCAGTATTTTCACGATATCAGAACCGTTGTTTAGTATGAGTGGCGAAGTCAAGCTATGGGACATCCGTGGCTCTGACCGAGCTGTGGCCCGGGAGACATGGGATGTCTTCCCTGGAGGACTCGCCGCCTTTGATGTTCATGCGCAATGTGGAGTATTCGCGGGGTACGAAAACCTATGGGTTTAACTCCTGTTAGGAACACTCACTATGTATCCCCCTTCAGGCTTTCTGCGCTGTCGCCTTCGAACTGGAAGACTCAACGCGTGGTTGTTCATTCAATATCGCGCTCCACGAATCCCTCCACAGTGAGCATGGGCACTGGCTTGACAACGTCTCCGACCGGGGGTTTCCCGGCTCAATTTATTCCACGGTCGAGCTCCATCACCTTCCATCCAACTGAAATGTTGTATGGGGTTGGCAGTCTTGACGGGGCAGGTACGTACTCAATATTCCGTGATAACAATTTATTCAGGAGGTTATGATAGTACGCATCTATGGCTCCAAGCTGATGTGAGAAGTGAGGACATACGGTGTGGACCCGCAATAAAATGTTTATTGCAGAATCATACCACATCAGACATGACATGTAGTATCTGTGCTATCTGTTACGATTTCTCTCATGAGACAGTAGATAGGCCACTGTTACCATACCCATTAATTCTAATTCATCGATTCCTCTGGATATTCAGGTCGATTGGTTTGTCGCCCTGATCTGATCCATTCTCGTATTTACGTAGGGGCGTTGATGCGGCGTCGCCCTTGACGGAGTTGAGTTTGGCAGTTGGCAGATGCCTGAGCCTAATTCCTCGGTTACTGTATCAGGGCGGCACAGTAAAATCCGACCAATTCTGCATACAAGGCCATTTCCATGCCTCCAGCTGCGGAGAGTGATTCCCCCAAACGCGGTCCCAACGATATTGAAATTGAAGACTTAGAGGGCGAAGAAAGCGATGACTACGATGTGGAGGTAGGCGGTACTAGTATTTTTTCGCTACAGGTCACTTACAGGCGCTTCTTAGGATGATGAGGAATACGATGATGACGAGTATGACGAGGAGGAAGGCGAAGAAGGAGAACCGAATGGAGTGGGCATCATCCTTTTTGTCTTTCTGATATCCCCCGTAGTAGTACTGAAGAACACCGACTTATAGCAATCATCTTTGACAGCACTGTTGATAGGTGGCACACAGGTAGGTGGTTTTAGCCGCCGACCTATTCGATCATATCGATGCTAATGATAAGCGAAAGGACCCTGAGGAGGATGGGGACGAAGAATATGATGAGCCTGATGAGGGGGAAGGACCGGGCTCGACTGCTGTGGGTCCTGCGAAACGTAATAGAAACAACGAGGAGGAAGAGGATGAGGATGAGGGCCAGGGCACGAAGAAGCTTAAAGTATAGAAGGACGAACACGAGATGAATACCGCTACCTGAAGTACTACTATTTATTGGCAGGTTTGCGACGCCGCAATCGATATTGTTGTTGTATCAACATCCGATCGATTGAGAGATAACATTTAGGTCTTGCAAAACATACAGGTACAGGACAACTGTGGCGAACATGGTGATCTACCTGGTGACTACACTCGGGTAATACAATCAGGCTGGATACAAGTACATTGACGCGAATCATAAAAACTTCTGCACTGCGCGTTCACAGCGCCATGCAGTCATGCACCACTATGAAGTTCTCCAATCAGCTTGCTGACAACTTTATTTAGGATTGACTCACCAACCTACTTGGACATGCGCGGCCTTACGGGACGACTGGTTTTTCCTTCCAGTCACCCCCTTCACGTGTAAAAAATGTCCTGCGATTCGGTTGGAGAGCCATCTGTACCCAATCGACTTTCACCGGCTCGATGACTATGAGAGCATAGTTACTGAGAGCAACTTTGGCAAGCTCTTTCTCTTGCTCTGTCCTTGCCTCACTCGGCTTGGGTACTCTGACAGGCCAGTCGTTCATTTCGTCGTACCCGCCTTCCAGGGGTGTGCCAGGAGTTGGGCGGCACCACGTAGCACGCATGTGTTCACTTACGGCATCAAAGAGCTCGCGTCGCTTCGCTTCCCAGTCAATGCTGGAGGTCTCGGCAGCTCCGAGAGCAGCACGAGGAGAAGTAGGGATGGCATGTTCAGGTGCGGCAAAGATACGAGCAAGCCCAGCGATTCGGAATTGATCCGAGGTAGCACCGATCCACCAAGCGAGTTCAACGGTGTTCGTGTGGGCTATCTGTTGAACTTTCGGAGTACGAACGTCGGTAGATGTAACCAAAAGAGGAAGTCCAGGGTTAGAGGAGGGCACGAGGAAGGCACGATGGATGTGCGAACGAACGTGAGGCCCGCCACCTTCATCGATCGTAGCAAGTTGAAAGACTACGGCACAACAGGACGTCAAGCGAGCGGGTTATGATTCCCAAGAGGGAAGCTCACGGCTTGAGTTTGAATTCTTGGTAACAGCTTGTTCTAGAGCGTTGTACCAACGGGGAGTGGTCATATTGTTCTGCGCGCAAACGACTCGCCGGAAGGGGTAAGAACGACTGAGCAACGCAAGCTCGCTACACGTGACTTTTCGTAAACAACTAATAAGTTTGTTGGTAATACAGCCACTGAGGTTAGATTACAGTGCCCGAGCAGGGGGTGGGATAACATTGGCACGGTCCGGGTTCCCCTGTCAGAACACATGGACAACTGAGATCTGAGAGCGTATTGTACTACTTCGTGTATCTGAAATTAGGAACGCAACGTCGCTTACCATTTTCTGTATCACTACACGACCTTACATGAGCAGGGAACCTACGCAATATCACGAAGCCAATTCAAAAATTAGCGCAGGAGTGCGAGCCAACGTACAAAAATAAGGAGAGAGCTAGGCCTACCATGCGCTAATATATGGTGAATAACGGACACGCCAAAAGATCAAGCGCCTTCAAGTATAACACTGTGACCTCCATGGTCAAGAGCTGGGAGTCGGAAGGCGTCTTCTGGATGGCTATGCATTCAATACCCAACGATAGGCTTGACTAGGTCGCTAATATGCAAGGTAGTTCTCAGGTGAAAACAAACTCTGAACAGTGATTTCAACGTTGGCCCTCTCATGCTTCAAGAATAAAGTAAATTGCTGATTAAATGATGCAAAGTCTAAAATGGTTTCTCGAGGGGTTTGATTATTACGCCCATCTGACAACACAATTATTCGTCTCGATGTAGCTGAAGCAAACTAAAATACCGTACCTTTTTGATAGCCTTGGGCATTGTCGCACGTTGAGATGCGATGCGCGTGTTCCACTCCCTCCCTATAGGAGTCTCTAGGCTGCGCTCGAACTGTGCCTTACTGGTGTATGGATATGGTAAATCCTTCGTCAAATACTTCGCTGCCTTTTTATCGCGCTTCTCAGATATGATAACATGGGCCTTGCCAAAATCGGCACGAGACTGAGGATTAATGCCGGCGATCTTCTTTATTAGGTGAGGTTTCGGTGGAACTTTACGCGTTCCTTGCCCTCCCCAAGCACCCTGTCAGAGGTTCTGTCAACAGAAAGGAAACAAGAACAAGAAGCCAGCACAGAAACTTACCCAACCGGGCAAGGAAATGTCCACCTCTTGGGGAGCATCCTCCTCGACTTCGCGACGCTTGGTCTCTTCAAACTCCTGCATAGGCAAGGTCACAAATTGCACCAGTACGACATGAGAAAAAAATAAACGCAAACCTTTACGACGTTGTCCCCTGCGAAGGCTTTTGCTACCAGATCCTTCTGTTTGAACGCATTATACGGCAGCTTGCCTTTTCGCTTGAGACTTTCCTCTTGTTCCTCGACCTCATCGGCTGCATCAGAATATCCATGGTCTGATCTTTGTTGTCGACTGCTTTTTGAAGATTCCACCAACAGATCTGCTGCAGGGGATATATCCAGTATAGCGTCATCCTGAACTTTCTGAGCTTCATCTTCAGTTTCTTTTTGCCGCTTTCGGAGCTTAACCTTGGCCTTAACAGCACCTTTGCTATCCTTGCTGACAGCAACCTCACTCTTCTTGAGAGTTGTCTGCGAAGATTGGCCCTTACGGGAAAGCCAGGGGTTATGTTCGCCCTGGGGTTGCTGGGAAGGTTGACTTTGGGAGGCTGAGAGGGGCTGAGAGTCGGGTAGGATTGGAGTCACCCCTACGAGAGAATGAATGTCCGTAGATTTTAAAGTCGCACTTGATGCATCTGAAGGCGCCGGCCGTTGTGCCAAGATCGAAGTTGGCTACGTGAGATGGTCAAGATATAGTCATACTTGTGGTCAAAGCAACTTACGTTGCTTGGTCTGAGGGAGATCCTTCCGCCTGTGCGTTGAACAGTGACATTGGGATCGTCCTGAGACAACTTGTGACCTTCCACTGCATCTTCGTGGGCAGGCGCATCCAAATCCTGGAGGTCTTTCATCAGGTCCTCCACCTGCAGATCGACTTCTCGCTGCTCGCGCGCAGCTGCCTCCTGCATGAATTTCATGTCAAAGACGCTCTTCCCTTTGCTCTTGACCGCAATTGAGTCGTCGTGCTTAAGCTCAGCCAGCTCGTCAAAGGCACGAGCTCTTAGCTGAGATAAATCCTCGCCGTCCCTATCATCGTCCTCACTGTCGCTGATATCTTGTTGCCCCTGGATCTTCTTGCGCAGCTGCTCACCTCTCTCCAGCATCTCCGCCATGTCCTGAAGTTGAACAGCGTCCATCTCTCCTTTTCGTCGCATGGCTTTTGCCCACTTTCCCGTGCTTTTATGTCTGAGTGTCGCGCGTTCTTTGGCACGTTCCGCTTCCCTCTTCAAGGAGGCTTCGAGTCCGTCGGAGTCAGGTTCTTCGCCACGCTGTTTATTCTTCTCCAGCCTTTTCATGCGCCTATACGTTTTACTCTTGATCTTGGCGATCCGCTTTGCCTTCATCTCAGCGCGGAACAAAAGCTCGCGAGTCTTCATTACCTCCGCACGCCGCGATACGATTTCTTCGGCGGAAAGGTGATTCATTTTTAATTCTTCAGTCTTCTGGATATCTTCTTCTCTCATCTGAGCCTGTTTGAGAAGCTGATCCACCGCCTTCTCCAACTCGGTAGATGGCTATGAGGAACGAATCAATTAAGCAACGTCCACATCGCAAGGCAGACGCACCTTAAACTTCGCTGCCAGCTCAAGATTAGACACCTTTCCAACGGGCTCTGCTTGTAACGGGAAAGATAAATGCTCAGCCTGATCGGGGGGTCAGCCAACGGTACGTTTACGGATATAAGTACAACCTCCTTAATCTGCTGCATCGTATCTCTCCATTTGTCAACTTCTGTTTTTGTTTGTTCGTAAGCTGCCTCTCTGTCAAGTCGTTCCTTCGTTCGTTGGGGCAACGGAGCTGAGAGGGGTGCCCCACGGGTGGATGAAGGGTCCAAGACTTTTACAGACTTGAGGGGCAGCACGGCAGATGCATGAGATGCCAGCGGTGCAAGTAGATCATTTAATTGAAGTTGCTGATCTAGCAAAATTAAGCACAACGACTCGGGTGTATCGGGTGTATAACATTAAACGTACCACGTGTTATAGTTGTGAATTCGCCTTCCACCCCAGCCGTTGTCCTCTCTTCCAAGGCCCTCTTCTTTCGAGGGAGGGTAGCATTCGATGAGTCTCCTTTGCGTTTATTGGGTGCTTCTAGAGATGATACAAGCTTCTCGAGGCCCTCAAGAGCGTTTGAGTTGACGTCCTCGTCTGCGGACAAGCCTGAGATTGAGTCCAGTTCCTCGTCCTCATCTTCTGCGTCCTCATCTTCTATAACTGCGGCAGTCTTGCTTCTTGCAGGCATATCACCTATGGAGCCTTCCTCCTCCATGCTGCCATCGGCACGGCCGTCGAAGACGTCCAGGACATCGATATAATTCTCTGAGAAACTGACTTCTTCTGAATTGTACATTCAAGTTATGGGCAGCACAGTGTGCCAGTGGTGGGACATGCAGGCGTGATCGATGACGTAATCTGGGTCGTAGGTTCAATCTGTGCTGTTCCTGGCTATGTAACGTATAACTTGAATAGACCCTCTTGTCCTGTTTTATTTTCGCAGCTGTGGTCTTATTTTCTGTGTTCTCCAGCTTATAACACGGGGCCACCTGGCACGGATTATGCAGTCCTCACTCTTCTTTGTGTTACGCGTAAAATATTTCTAGCAATGAGCTACTGGTAGTTGATTGCGCTCTCCTTTATTTAATTACGCACATCCACGGTGCGACAGTTTGTGATTCAAGATTCAGGTAGGGTGCAGACACTTCAGACTCGTGCTGTCACAGTAGTGTCTGAGGTGCGTAGATGATGTTAGGTTGTTTAGGCGGCGCTGTGGGTCGTGAAGTGGTGGGAGCAAAGGTTACTCAAAACGTCGTGTGTGCGGCAATTTCTGGCTGCTATTGCGGGGGAGCCGTGGTGGTTCAGGTACCATTAAAAACTACTTTCGTAGTAGATGAAATGTTGGGTACATGACTGTCAACAACATTCCTATTTGAAGTATGCCGACAACCATCTCCAGAGTATGTAAACAGACTACTTCAGCTTCTTCTTCCTGTGTGAAAAAAAAAGTTGAGTCTGAGTAACAGACAAATGCAATATGGACACTAACGGACGAAGCTGTGAGGAATGGCCGCATGACCGCTTCCTGCAATTGGTAGCACGAGGAGGAAGACGAGCATAGCACTTCCGGCAGATCTGCTTGTCACAGTTGTACTTGCTCGCAAGCACCTTCAGTGAGGGCTCAATGAGTCCACCGCGGAGACTTCCAGAAAGACCATATGAGATAAGCGGGGATCACATTGCAAGGAAAACATACGTACCGAAGAACGAGATGAAGAGTCGACTCCTTTTGGATGTTGTAATCACTCAATGTCCGACCGTCCTCAAGCTGCTTTCCAGCGAAAATAAGGCGTTGTTGGTCTGGAGGAATTCTGAACATGAATGAGTAAGATCGCATGAAACTCGTTCCTGGCATAGGCCCACCCCTCCTTGTCCTGAATCTTTGCTTTTACATTGTCAATAGTGTCGGAAGACTCGACTTCGAGGGTGATAGTCTTCCCCGTGAGGGTCTTGACGAATATCTGCATCTTGAGTTGCTATTCGATCTGTGTGGCAAGTTGGTGGATGGTCAATCCCGTCGGAGTATTAGCTCTAAACTTTATTTTCCGTCTGTACAGTTCGAAGCACGTGCTCGCTTTCTTTTCTCAAGTCGTCTGACACCTCCATTTCCTGCGTCTGTCCTGGTGAGCATCTCTTTTTAATTAGTCCCTTTGCCGACCCCGTTCTTGATGAACAAACTCGTTACTCAGCTCACTTTGATGCCTCTGCATAAGAAACGAATGCGATATATTTTTTTCTGATCAACATTGGCTAGGTTTGCACAGACGGTTTTCTGATCCTCGCTTTTTTCTCAGGTTTTGAAATGTCATTATTTTATGATATCGCGCGGCCTATTTCCTCGGCTATTCATCTGTATCTGCTTTGCTGTGAGTATCGTCATCGTCCTTTCCCTTACTCGAGATGCATCACTTTCTTCCGCTATGTGTTCTGGCACGTTGAGCTTGTTTCCCTTTGGGAATGATTCAAGTCTCTGACTGTGTATCCCTCACCGCCCAAATGTTGTATGGCTGACGTTCAGTCGCGCAGATATTTAGATTATACTCCTTTTCCGTGCGGTGTGATATAGTGTTATGTCCTTATATCTGTTCTATAACGATTTGTTTGTAGTAAACAATTAGGTGAGGTGTTGTTTGTTTGCTGGGTTGCCGATTTGTGAGCGCTACGTGATGCGGATTAGTTTGTCTCCCTCCCTTGCTTGTCGTGCATACCATGCTGCAGCTATCTGTCGCAGTAACTCGCACAACGTCTGAAACATCCACTTGGATTTTTGGAGGACCAGAAGACAATTCTAACGTAGATTGAGGGCTTGAATGAGACTATGCCAAACTTGGCACCTTAACGAGATCCCCCCTGACGCCTTTAAGCGCTGAACGCCAGTGGCACGATTCCCAGTCGTGTGCTCCCGCCAGACAGACAGATAAGTGCACGCTGCCGTACTACTGTAGATGTCCAATTTCCATCTCGTCGACAGCCAAGGATGGGAGTACGACCTGCAGTCTGTACGCACATATAACAATCATGCTTTCATTCACACCCTCACTATATTCCATAGGTGTATGCTGCATACATGGGATATTTCCAACTTAATGGGATACCCTGGCAAGTGGAAATGACCATGCTTTCAATGGGCTGACTTCTTGATGTTATGCACAGGTACGAACGTTCCTGGGGCCATCTATTTAACACCTTCGAAGATTTCCTGTCCTTCTCGTGGCCCGTTATTACTGCCACAGATGCATACACAGGAAAAGCTCATATTCTCACAAGAATGACATCCATCGGTGCATTCGTAAAGATGATAAAGACGAGGTTTGGGGACACACTGCCGGTGGTTGATAACGTCGTAAAAGTACAGCCGTTTGAGACACAGCAACGCCATCTACGAACCATCTCCGACTATCCCTCATACAAAAAGCTCCATGCAACGTTGCGCGGCGTGTATCTGTCCGCTTTCAAGGCCCGTGTTCGTCTTGGAGAACCGAGAGCGATTCAGGAACTTTGGGATCTTCATGACAAATCATTCCTCGCCATCGACTTCGAGAGCTTTGAGCGGCACGCAGCTACCGTTCTTGAATGGGGCTACGCAGCCGTCCGCTGCGGTCATCTGGACGCGTACGTTAGAAGCTTATATGCCATCGTGCCGACTAAAATGAGTTGCTTCCAGGCTAGGAACTTGGCCACCAATCCCCGATGAGAATTATAGGTAGAGGCCCGTCCTTAAGCCCCAATTCGTTTCCCCACATTCTATTCACAGAAAAGGGCACTATATTGTCAGTGAATACGCTGACAGGTCTCGCAACAAGTACAATCCGACGTTCCCTTGGCAGGTAAGACCGTCACGCTTTCAGCGGTAATACTCTGCGAAAATTTCAGTTACTAATTTATGTTCCTCAGTACGCAGTAAGATTTCTAGCTTGGCCCTCATCAACTTTACCCAGTTAAAACATACTTTCTTAGTTTGGCGAAAGTCAAGTTGTGTCTAGGGCTCATTTGCCGCAGATTATCCAGGCTGTCATAAGGTAAAACTCGACGCTAGACCAAAGCTGTGCTTTTCTGACATGCCTACTACAGCAGTCTCGCCAGCCCCGATTCCGAAACTCAATCCAATACGGTCGTCCTTGTGACACACTCTGCCACCGAAGACCTTCGCCGATTCGAGGAAATGAAGATAAGTATGCATCAGCTATCAATCTGGCTGTATAATCGCTTCCACTAACTGTTCAAATCAAGAAATGCCTCATAATGTTTTGATTATCGATGTCTCCGTCTATGAGAGGTGTCTATTCAAAGCGGGGCTTCGCGGCGTGATGCTCGATGCGAAAACTGGGTTACCTCGTCAACCAGCCTCGTTGCTGTCCCTTCGTAGCATGCTGCAATCGCTTCATGTGCCCCTCGATTTCGCTCTACACAACTCCGGAAACGATTCCTTCGCTTGTCTTTTAGCTTTTCAGATGCTGGTGGACCCTCAGAACACCCAGGTCCCACCCCCACGAACACAACCACCTGGTATGATGCTGAATAGCAACTTCATCTACCCCTCGGTCCCATTGCCTTCACCTCTACTGTCTCCTTCCACAATGGCGTTTTCCGCTATACCAAGGTCACTCTCTGCCCCCAACGTCCCCTTCGACATAGGGGAAAACTTAACGATACCTCCACGGTCATCAAGTTTTTCCAATCGCCTATCTATGGGTGATACACACGTGACAAACGCGAGCCCCAAAACCCCCGATGAAGAAGGGCGAATTGTTGATGTTCAAGACGCCCTGAGCAGCAAGTTCGCTGGAGCAACCATAGGTTAGCCGATATCGGTAATCAGAGGGCTTCCCTACAGCACCCCGGACTCTGGCGATCCACGGACGCATCGTCGTTATTGATTTCGTCCACTTACGACCTATCTCTTTTTAATATTTGGACACTGTCTTGTTTGCTTTTGCCATATTCGCACATTGGACTCTTTACGTTCTATTTCTAGTAGGTGTACTGCAAAGTAGCTATTGCACGGCTTCGTTCATGGATATCTCCCAGTCGAATAACAACATGTTAACATCAACTCCGCGCAAAGGTTGGCACAAATTCAACCCAATAAAATCAGTTGAGCCTCCGTCGAGGTTCTTCAGTTCCAAGAGAGCATTTAGTAAAGACATTTAATCGTTTCGGGATCCGCTGAGCATAATAACTTCAATTTCACGGTTGCGGATCCGCCCTCACGCTTCTGGTAGGCAAGGAACCCCTTAATTTGGATCGGGTCGGGCATCTTCCAGCTTTGACGAAGCACCTAAAGAAAGGGGTATCTGTAATCCGCTGCTGAATAGCGGTATACTAACTTATGAAGAAGTCTGTCCAAGTCCGTCATGCATATCTGTCTTTTTAAATGCAACGTCCCAAATGAAAAAACAGGATTTAGATCGGGGCTCGAGAGTCTCAGTCGGGAACGCCATACAAAAATACAATAATCACCATAACGTGCAACCAGCAAGGTCAAATGAAAAATTAAGCCATACCAGTACCAGTAGACAGGCGAGCATGCACGGTGGAACTTACCCTGGCCCAAAAGAAAAGCTTGAAGAGAAGGCCTCGCACCGTTGTTGGAATTCCGCTCCGCGAAAGTCACTGACTGGCACATCCGACGGATGTCAAAAGGGTACTACCGGTGCATGAGTTCGGGTTCCGTCTGCGGCACAATGCTTCTGAGGTCAGTGCTGATGATCGGGCCAGCAACACACATGCCGCTTGTATCTCGGCGGTCTTTATGTTACTGTACGGGATGAGCTAGATATGACAGGATCGAGGATCAAGAGCCCGTACAAAGTGCAGCTCCCTAAGGTCATCATTTGATGCAACGCCACAAAGTGCAAGTCCGGAATAATTCATCCTAGTGTAGTAGTAAAGCGTTGACCCCCTTCTCTTCATCAGCGTTTCATAGTCCTCTCGACAATCCAGAGAAGTTTGCGTTGCAAAGTGCTGACATGGGATTCAGTAATGCACATCCCTATCGTCTCGCCCAGAAGAGGAACCTCCCCGAGTCTTTCTGTATTCCTAAAGAACAAGAGTCCAAAACGACAATGACATTCTATACTTGGCACTAGAGTTCTTATACGACAACATAGTTGTCGGTGGTGAAGCTTGCGTCTTCCGAGAATACCACATTCTCGCCGCCGTCCACTTGCGAGACAGACGCCACACGTACACCCACAGTATTCCCCAACCCGGCAAAGGACACTCGGACGGGGAAAAACGCGTTAACATCGCTGCAATTGATGGAGAATTCCAAAGACCCCGATCGGTCTTCAGTGTTAACAAGAGGTATGCTCCAATCAAGATGGTGACCCGACGGGTTGAGTTGCCATTCGCCAGAATGAGACACCACAGCCGGATAAGAACCAGTGCTGGCAAGTATTATGAAGTGTAAGCGAAGGTAATTAGGGTTGGAATCGTTACTTACGGAAGCGGTATGGAGATAACAAGGTCATAGAGGGAGACATTCTCGTTTTCCAATTCGTATTCGATGTTAACTTCGCAAGTACCATCATTGGAGGGCGTTGGCCAGCAATTAACTTGCCAAATGGAAGTCAGGGTGTGCCATAAACGTGAGAGATATTGCACTGACTAGAGAGTGGGACGTAACTTTCGTCCTTTCCCGAATACCTCCACCTCAACACCGCCAGGGCCTGATTGATGGGAAATCCGCGCGAGGGGTCCTTAAGTGCGATAATTCTTTCTTTGCTTGCGGAGAACTTCCCAACCTTCGGGTGCTGTTTAAACTGGAGCTCCGGTCCGAACGCGGAAGGTGTCGGTATGAGGGAGATTTTGAGTCGGGAGAGGGATGGTTCCGATATGTGAAGGTTCATGTCGCCCTCCAATTCGAGGGACTCCAAACCACCCTCACGGGACAGAGACAGTGATACGTTTTCCTTTGTCACGATATGGACGCTGATACAGGTGGACTGGTTAATTTCTACGTCTATCATCGGCAGGGGTACATACTTTTCGGGGGTCACTATCGGGAGAGAGCTTCTTGCGTCCTTAATTATACTAGGTTCAGGAGTAGACGCAGCGGGAGTATTAGGAATCGACATGTCCTCTGAAAGGAGGGCACTACCACCCAAGGCATCCAGGAGCTCGGCCTGCTTCGTCTTTTTGCTGCCAAGCTTCATACCTGAACCCTTGAATGTGGGGGCTCGTAACGATGACGGAACAGGTGACGCTGTTCGGGCCGGGGAGGAGGGGGCATCGAATCTTTGTGGAAGGGGGGCATAGCCTGAGATTCCACCGCCAAGATAGCTACTGCTCCCTGGCCCACTGCCGGCGGAACCGGCGCGTCTTTGCTGCTCTCGTCTCTGCATTTCCAGTTGCTTGGCCCTGCGTTTCAACTCCTCCTTCGCCTCTGCCTCCTTATTCTGCAGGGATGTCATTTCGTTGCACAATGGCAATTGTTTGTTAGACTGGACATACCCTGGCAATAATTTCTTGGATTTTCTCCTCATGACTTTCCATCTCAAGAATGCTTCTAACCTGCATCAAGTTGACTTGCTCACGGTAACCCAAGCTCACAATTTCGTCAAACGCGCCAAGTAACTCGAACGAGTTCTTCGCAATCTCTCGTTGGTCTGCGCTACGGCACATATCTGACACAACACGAGCAAAAAGATGGAGTGTCTCGATATCTTGGAGAATGTTCGAGGCTTTGTTGGTTATGAGAACGATGTAGAGGTCTTCAAGAGGTTGATAGACGTAGCGAACTTCAGCCGTTTCAACAGAAGTGTGTTGCGTATTAGCAGGTATGAGCTTTGGAAAGGATGCAAGCAAAGCGTCAATCCTAGTTCGGGACATCTCTCTGAACTGTCGTGAGATTACAGCTGATATTGCGTTGTGAGTGGAGGGACTCTATATGTTGATGAGCCCGATCGAGCTAGCACACCTTTACCCGCCTTGGTGCATATGGAAGCGGCAAGAACGACCTTTTAAAATACAGGATCAGAGGAAGGTGAGAAATGTATGGAAGAGAATGCGGCAGACCATGTTGAGATGAGATGACTCTCGGGCTCTCAGGTGTACGGAAAGAAAAAGAGCAAGACTAAATTAATTCCTTTGCCGGCCCTAAGCCGACCAGAACGTTGCACGTGATGAGTTAAAGTACATTTTCCGTTCCCGTTCCTATAATCTCGAGAATTCCCAACGTTCATCTTCTGGTGGTGCTCTGGTCTCCATTTGTACTCCCGGTACGGCGATTCCTCGCGGTTCCTCCGGCAGAGTTCTATCACCTACGCTTCACGGAAAACATTACC
Source organism: Lactifluus piperatus (assembly GCA_003315875.1). Classification (NCBI taxonomy): domain Eukaryota; kingdom Fungi; phylum Basidiomycota; class Agaricomycetes; order Russulales; family Russulaceae; genus Lactifluus; species Lactifluus piperatus. The sequence continues at coordinate 28,728 of QFDX01000583.1, read as the reverse complement.
CCGTGGTGTTTCGGTAGGATCCCAATCACGTATCCTCGAATAAATAGAGGTTCCATACGGAATCCGTAACTCGACACCACCTGTATTCAGCACAAGTACCTTCTAATCGTATAACTCCGAATCAGCGCCACTTTTTCTGATAGCGGACCACTCTGTTCGGATCGATATCTGAGAACGGTCGCTTGAAGCGCGGGCGTGTTTATTTCTCCAAAGTCAGCTCATTGGGGATCTCCGTATCTTCATACACAAATTCACCTTCCCTACGTCTCAACATAAAAATTAATCTTCCTGATGTTTCGACGCAAAAAAAAAAAACATGCCATGACTCCAGGTTTAAACCGGCAGCGTAAGTGGATTCAGATAGTAAAGCATGCGGCTTCCCGCCGCCCTGAAACCGCCTGCCCGGACATCATTGCCATAAGATACTGTTCCCCACCATTGTCACTCCAATACTTCGACTTCGATCCGGAGTCTTGAAAGCAGTCACGGGGTTTGCCTTCCACGTAGCAGCCGACTGCCTTTTCAGCTGACTGTTATAACGAGGGTCAGGAGTCCCAGCTTCAAGGGCTTGGGACCGACCGAATGATGTGAAAACGCTTCTACATAGATCTGACAGCTGTCAGGTGAGTCGAAGAGGCTCTTTCATCTCCGAGCCTTTTCGGCGAAGCCTCACTCAGTGACTTTATGACTTCTGCGAAGTTCTGAAGAAGTGAGCATGGAAAGCCCGCGGTCACGGTCTCTTCCTCAAACCGCAATTAATCGCCCTTTCGAATGTTCTCTCATTTTGCGTCTTAGTGGTCACACGGCATGAGTAAGTGGCCCTCCGTTCAGGGCGGACGATTCACCCTTGTCTCGGGCTCAGCATCAACGACATGTTCTGTTCGCCTCCACCCCACCCGGTGAGCATCCCGAGACCAACACTTGAGCCCGGATGTATTTCTGCGATGATATCTCTGATGGTTTACGGCATTTACCACTACGCCAGTCTCTATTTCGCTTACATTTAACAGCCATCATTCAGTGGCGAAAGATGTGTCCGACTATCGCCGATGTCGAGGTACCATGTATAAGAATTGTCACCTGGACCGGCTCTAGATCTAGACTAGGCCCTCGCGCGCCCGTAGGGTCTTGGCCACAGACAACATCATTTGGAATTCAAACAATTGCGGGTACTAGCTCCCATGCACTAGAGCTTAGTGGGAAGGTGAGGGAATACCCAGTGGGAATACATGTGTTTGTCCTGGTTTACTTCATCGCCTCGGAGTTGGGAGCCTAGTACAAGTCAATAGCTTGAAGTCTGAAAGTTTGAGCATACAGGGTCCATAGCCCCACTTATCCTCCCAGTTTCCAATGGATGTCCGACCATAGAAGGGCACAACCGCAATAATTCTCACCGTACTGCGACAGGAAAAGCTGTCAGGCAAGTGCACATAAGGGCAAACTCCGGTTGGAGTTGGAGACTACGGAGTGGAAGAACTATTTCGGTTCAGCTATCATTAGCGGGGTTTTTTTTTCTCCCCTACACAGGCAGCACCATGCGGACGTCAACCCAACGCCAACACCTACTCATTCAGAGACGCCCGGTGGAGACTTTTCTGATATTCGAAACTAGCTTCCACGGCGGCCAGCTAGGGTCAGATGGTGCAAGGCAGCTGCTCCCAACACATTGCCTGCCAGGGCCGGTATATGACGGCTAGCTCGAAATAAACAATCCATCAGCGCTTCTCGCAACTCCACAGTCGCACGGCAGACCAAATCAGTGGACCGGGCAGGTCACTAGTTGCTGCACGTGTGAACCATGCTTTCCGCCCAAACACGACACTTTCTCAGCTCAAAATGCGATCCTGTCACCGTGTCACCGGCCTGCTCTGACTGGCGCACCTTAAATCCGAGAGGGACAGAGTCGGCCCCCGGTGTTTGGCACCAGGGACTAGCGGGGTCGAGTTTGTCCTAACCCCGTTCGTTTCGGAACTTGGCTAGAGGAAGCGATTGCCTCAGGGTCGACTTGTCGAAAGAACCCAACCGTCAGCGTCTAGGTAATCCGATTATTTACGATGCACGTAGTTGGTGATGTATGGATTCGCTGAATGGTCATCGATGGTCATCGATGGCTGCGGGCGCTATGTAAGCGAACGGCTAATGAAAACATCGCCTGGAAGGCGTTGTAGTGGCATTGCTTCGTCTTCTCCATCTTCGTACCGAGCGAAAATCGCGGAACAACATAGAAAGAAATGGTGGTTGTGTGTACTTGTAGAGGTTGGTCTTTTTTTAAGGGCCTTCTTAGCGCCGGACATGGCATCTGGGATGAGATGTTTGCCTGTCTCCGGACCGTGATCTTCCTTAGATGAGTACCTGCACGATGACCCCGTCCGTGGCCTCCGTGGGGTATAATTGATAGGTGCGAGGATCGGAAAGGATTTCTCCATATTAATGAAATTGGTTAATCTCAACTTGTGTCGAAGTTAGGTACAGGTGTAGCGCCAAATAATTGCCGCATAATCATCATCATCATCATCACCACTGTCAGCTCATATGATCTTGGTTAGGCTTATCGTGCGCGCCATTTTCTATGTGGCTGGATGTCGGAGCGTACCAAGGCAACTTGACATAAATGCGACAGAGCATATGATGCGGCGCAAAAGGTTAGGTTAAAAGAGTTGGAACGCATGTGGCTTCCAAAAGATGCGGGGTGACCCCCCAGGGTGCCGCAAGTTCGAATCGCAAAAGTGAATCAGAAGTGATGGAAGCAATTCAGACGAGACGTACGGGACGGGTTGTCAGAGAGTTGCTGCCTCCGTGGAAGCGCCGGGATCGCGCTCAGTCGCGCTCGTGACTTTGAATCGAGCGCCACCACCTTAACCAGGCACGACCCGACACCCCATTGTGCTCTGAACAAGCACTGCATTGTACAGACGCATTGGTACCTACTCGCTTGGGTTATCCCTGAATTTTATTTTATTTCCCATTTGGCGATGTATATCTCCGCATATGGTTAACCGTTTCTTGGTTCCCCACCCGCGCCCCGGCGTGTTTCCAAACCTTCCTTCAAAATCGTTCCTTGATCTGTCCATTGTTCTGGGTTAGCATGGCTGTTTTGTACTTTTTTTCCTTAATTCAGTCATATGGATATGGCCACAATCGCCCATAGCCCGGAGACGGATAAAAGCTCGAGCGGTAGCCCTCCATTTTCTGCAGCCCTCCATTTTCACTGAGCACCCACCTTTATTCGACCTACCATGCACACCACATTTTACGCATCTTCCAGCAACTCCTCCGTCTCCGACGTTTTCATCCCAGTCATGTCAATGCCTATTACCTCCCACCACCAGCCCATGGTGTCTGTTCCCGTCCTCACACGCGAGGGGTCAGACATCGATGGTTCATGTATAAACTTCAGCGCACCACAGTGCTGCCACTGTGGCCATCGTGGAGGCCACGACGCAAACTGCCCTTTCAGCAGTGGGCGCCGTTGAGCTTTGAGCTGGTTTACTGCACTTCATGGTTTGTGGATTTTGCCTTTGATTGTGTAAGGACTCTTACTAACGAGTTGAATCACCTTCAGACACGCTCAATGCCACACATATTGTCGCAATGCTTTTCTTTGTACCATCAGCAGCCCTTTTGGGGCATTTCGCCAATCCTATCGTAATACTGCTAATGCAAGAGCCATCGAGTCCGCGGGGAAATTCTGGAGGGACATAGCGATATAGTTAGTTCAGCTCCAGATCCAGGGACGTGCACTGCTGTGTATCATATCGATCAAACAACGTGTTTTTTTTTTTTTTTGAGCCACTGGATGATTATTCTGCCCCAACGTCCAAATATGTCTTGGCGGTCAGCTGGTTGAGGATGTGGTGGGGAAGGGGCTAGTACCCTACCGCATAGCATGGGTGACGTCGTTACGCCAAAGGATGATCGATCACTTTCCCGGAAGTAATTCCCGAACAAAAGGATGACAAATACATCCAGCACTCCAAGGATGACTACTGTAGGACACGTGTCTGCCTGTCTATTTACCGCAGGGGTGAATTGATAATTATGATTCAACTCAACTCAAATATCCCTTGGTGCCTGATCATTTCAACACGCATCACTCATGTTCGATAAGACCCTTTCCCCGCCAGCTCACTCCGACCAGGTCAAACATTCTTTCCCCATGGAACATGTTCTTCTTCTGGCTATGAATCGGCCCAAATCTTTGAATGCCATGTGCGATTCGATGGAAAAAGATCTTGAAACATTGTTGGATTGGTTCGAAGAAGAGCCCACCTTATGGTCGGTGCGATCCTTTGGCACTCGAGCGTCTGCTCATGGCCTATTAGGGTGGCGATTATCGCCGGCGAGGGTCAAACATTCTGCTCCGGTGCCGATCTCAAAGCGTGCGCTTTATCATCTCAGTTGACTAGGCCAGGTGCCTGGAGTGAGGTTGACTTTATCTTCTACTAGATGGAATACACTTCATGGCAACCTTGATATGCAGGCGCGCTACACACGGAATATCAAAGGGTTCGGGTCGATTTCCCGTCGCGAGTTGTCCAAGCCCGTAATCGCCGCGGTGAACGGGGTGGCATTCGGGGGCGCAATGGAAATGATACTCAATTGTGACCTCGTCATTGCGAGCGACAACGCAATGTTTGCACTTCCCGAAGTGAAGCGAGGAGTCGTTGCAGCACAGGGGGGCGAGTAATATGCATAAAAGTTTTGGCCAACTCGTCCGCAAGACTAAATTCCCGTTGTTTACAGGCATTCCTAGAATTAGGGCGGCTGTCGGACATCAGGTATGTCCGAATAACTATCACGTCCCCACTTTTTTTCTTGTTTGCGGGGGGAGAGGGTCTCAACAGTGATTCGGCTCAATAGCTGGCTTCCGAGATGCTCCTCTTGGGCCGTACTGTAACAGCTGCGGAAGCATATCAGCGCTTCGGATTGTAAGACTAGTTTTCGAGCTGTGGTGTCAACTGATGAAGTATAGCGTCAACTTGGTAGTACCAAGAGATCAGTTACTGCCAACAGCTATCGAATGGGCTCGCCAGATCACTCAGAATTCGCCTGACGCGGTGCAGAGTACCAAACGGGCGCTAATTGAAGCGGCGAAAAACGGAAATGTCGAACAAGCTACCTTCGCACATATCTGGAGTGCCGAGAGTGGGCGGTCTTATCGAGGTGAGAATGTGAAGGTCAGTATGATGTTAGGGACTGGGAAAAACGCAATAATTGACATGGCATGCTATCTATCATAACAGGAGGGGCTCAAGGCGTTTCAGGTACGTGACCTATGACAACCATTAATTACGATGCCAAACTTTGGCTTAGGAAAAACGCAAACCGGTTTGGACTAACCCTGCCAAGTTGTGACTTGAAAAAGAGCAAGGCACCGTAACCGTCTTGAGCAGCTTCATCTGGGATAGGGTATGAATGACCCTGCTGCTACTCTGCGGTGAGCTGGGCTAGTGGTGATCGAATATGTTAACTATTTGTACCGTCGTAACTAAGTAATTGCTTTGTGCCTGTCCGCCGCCGATCTAAAAATAGAAACTTGCTAGAAACTTGCACCCGCGGATAACCCACGTGAGCTCACCTTATAAACGAATGAACTGACGGCATCGCCCCAAGCTCTTTCTTACCCATCCCCCTTCCGCAATTCCGCTTGCATTACCTTAGCCCAACATAATGCGTCCTGTCATCAGGTAACATCGTCCGCTCACTAACTTATGCGGGTGTTTTTTCTAACATTTGTGTCCAGTCTCGCTCTCTTCTTCCTTCCTTTGGTTTCTGCTGTCACTTTCAAGACACCCGTGGGTCTCACGTCGGGCGGCTCTGCGACCCTTGTCTGGACGTCCGACAATGGGGATCCTACTACCTTCTCCATTGAGCTCGAGAACCCAACTCTCTTTCACAACGCGATTGCCATCGCGAATAACGTGCCAGCGGGCTCGGGAACAATTACCGTCACTCTCCCTATTGTCCCGGCTGGGTAAGATGATTTGGAGTGCTGCAACTACGCTCAAGCTAATTTCGCTCATAGTGATGGTTACACGATTGCTGCGGTTGCAATCGAGTAGGTGTGACAGAATCTCATGCATGCGTCGTACTTACTCCGTCGATACCAAGTAATATCGGTAATGTGTTTGGCACAACCGCCGATTTTTCCATTGGCCCAACTGTGAGCTCGACTAGCTCCTCCACGACGACGGCTCCGCTTTCCTCGACTTCGGCATCGTTCGTGTTTGCGCGTTTTTTCTACGCTTGGTCTTGCATCTCATGACATTATCCAGGTCAGCCTCCGTTACTACTACCCCCGCCGGTTCTAGTACCAGCGGGGCTGCATCTGTATCTTCCACGTCGTCATCGAGCGGCTCTTCCGCTGCCTCTCCGAGCAGTTTCAACGGAAACGGAAACGGTGCGCCGGGATGTGATGTTAACAGTGGTGCTTTCAAGTCGGTCGTGGCGGCTGTCGTGGGCATTGTTGCGGGTGGTCTGTTTGTTTGATTCCTTTTAGCGGACTCCCGATCTCTGGACTCTTCTCGAGCATTGAGATTTGCGATCTTAGCCGTACCTATTAAGACACTGCGAGTTCCCTAGGTAATGAACGCCTCATTTCTTTTTACATACTTCTGTTGTACCTGGACACTGCACACAATTCATTTATATTTCTGTAACCCTGTGTGGTAATATTTCCATTTCAGGATAGTGTTCCCCAGACCCAGGAATAGCTGGGCATCATCACATGAAAATAGACGTAATACACCTCATGGCTATCGTCGCCCTTGAAGGACTGTGATATAAGCAGTCACCGATAGCGGAGGACGTGTCTTTGAAACCCAGGGGTATTCATATGGCGAATGTTGCTTACTGGGTGTTTGACGGAACACGAAAAGTCCCCAGACGAGGGTGTTTCAACTTGAACAGGAACAGAAGGGTCGCTTAATCCTACCATCTGCTAGACGAGCTAACCTTCTGGATATGGATTTCTGGAAAGTAAAGTGACAAAAGTGATCCGGACTATGTCCACGCAGATTGATTGGTCATTACATCCAACCGCAGCATTGGATACACATTGCTGCAAATGAAAGGGGTGCAACCTCGCCAAGGGATCATAAGGGTAGTAGGGTGTTACATGCAACCAGATCGGGACAATCAAGACGTCTAGAACCTCCAAACCGCCAACCTGCAGGGGTACCTATCGGATGAATATAGTCCCTCATAAAGTGGAAATTTCAAGCGGTAGGTAGCGCTCGAAAGGACAAGGTCACGTCCTCGTTTTCGGGTGGAAGCACATGATGTATGGTACGTGAATGACATACACGCCGAAACGTCCTGTTGATACAGGTGAAATTATACCTCGCACTGCGCAAAATCGTTATTTGTTTTTCCGGTTCACGCAATGAGTTAGGACAAGGGCGGTGTTTCACAACTTACCGTAGCCAACAAGATGGCGGGAAAGTCTTCAAAATTGTGCCAAGACAGGGGTAATTGAACGAGGCTTACGCCCTTTCAGTATCAAATGTGAACAGTGAATTGGTCTGGTGAGTAGCCTCGTTGACACTTCATGGGATTGAGTATTGGTATAGTTGGTCGACTTGACGGCAGGTTAGACAGTGACCCTTGGACCTAGGTAAGACATATTGAGTGAGCTGAAGTGAGCGGGATGTACGTAAACTTTTGTTAAGCTAAGCCGCGGAGCGTGGGAGCGCGAACTGACCGACGCGCTCGGTGCCACCTCGCGATCTAAATAAGCCTCTGTCGTCAACATGGCCAGCGTATTGTTACGGCGTCAGCTGGCGCGCAATATTAGCGTCACAAATCGCCGCCTCTTATCTTCTACGTCGTCAGTCCTTGCCCAAGTCGCGCCACAGGACCCGGCGACAGCCACTCGCGACAATAAGAACGAATTCAAAAGGCATATAGCCGAAGGTTTGCAGGGTATTTCTGCTAGTGACATTCTAGCAGAGTCGGGAACGAGGAAAGATGCGCAGATGAGGCATTTCACAGGTGAGGATAACATCATCTTCCACAACAATCCGATGACTGACAACTGTCCCTCAGTCAACTTTGGGTGAGCGGTTTTGTCAAAGTCCTATGGGCTCATGACTGATTACCTTAGTCCTCAACATCCTGCCGCGCACGGTGTGCTAAGACTTATTTTAGAACTCAATGGAGAGGAGATCCTTCGAGCCGACCCGGTGCGTGCGTTCTTGAACTATTCGGCTTGTTTTGGGACTAACTTTCTTCCAAAGCATATCGGCCTTTTGCACAGAGGCACGGAGAAGTTGATAGAGTACAAGACTTACACCCAAGCCCTGCCTTACTTTGACCGTCTGGACTATGTCTCCATGAGTAAGTCCTTGTACACTACACGTTTCCGAGAGTGGTCTGATGATCCTCCAGTGACAAATGAGCTCTGCTACTCGCTCGCAGTCGAGAAGCTCCTCAACATCGAAGTCCCGGAGCGAGCAAAATGGATCCGAACATTATTCGGGGAGATCACCCGCATCCTCAATCGTGCGTTTGTTTGTTCCAGTGCCTGGACAGGCTATTCATCCTGTTCCAGACTTGATGGCCGTTTTGACACACGCGATGGACGTTGGTGCTCTCACTCCTTTTCTGTGGGGATTCGAGGAGAGAGAAAAGTTGATGGAGTTTTATGAGCGTGTCTCTGGCGCTCGACTCCATGCCGCCTATGTCCGCCCTGGTGGTGTGGCATTTGACCTTCCCCACGGCTTGCTAAACGATATCTTCCAATGGGCTACGCAGTTCAGTTCCCGCGTGGATGAGATTGAGCAAGTCGTGACTGGCAATCGAATTTGGAAACAAAGAACTGTTGGCATTGGAAAGGTGACTGCACAGGAAGCCCTTGACTACAGTTTCTCTGGCGTCATGCTTCGTGGCAGCGGCGTCAAGTGGGATCTAAGAAAAGTTGCTCCTTATGACAAGTATGACGAGGTGCGCCTTAAGAGGACTTCCCCTTACCTGTTACTTGACCCATCCAGGTCGAGTTCGACATCCCCATCGGCAAGAATGGCGATTGTTATGATAGGTATCTCTGCAGAGTACAAGAGTTTCGAGAATCGCTTCGCATCATCAGCCAGGTGGGTCTGCTCCACGCGCTCCCCACGTTCCAGGCTTGCCAAGCCTTTGATCATATCTTGCTAGTGCCTGAATAAGATCCCGACTGGTCCCGTCAAGGTTGATGATCATAAATTAGTCCCACCTCCCCGCGCCTCGATGAAGGAAAGCATGGAATCTCTCATTCACCATTTCAAGGCATTTCACTTTTCGCCCTTTCTCATGAGATCAGACATTCAGTGGTCCTATAGATTTTCTCTGAAGGATATTCTGTGCCTCCTGGAGAGACGTACGCAGCTATCGAAGCGCCCAAAGGAGAAATGGCTGTCTATCTGGTCTCGTGAGTTGCGCAGTGCTACAACGAGGCTACGCCCAACTCCTCTTCCCTGATAGCGATGGGACCAATCGGCCATATCGGTGCAGTATCCGCGCTCCTGGGTTCGCCCATCTGGCCGGCGCCGATTTCATGATGCGACGTGAGTACCCTTGACGCAATGTATGGCTCTAGTTTGATGTGACATCTTATTTTTAGATGTAAGGTTTTTATTACCTGTATGATAACGACTAATGCTGTGTTGTCAGCACTTTATTGCAGACGTCGTCGCCGTTATTGGGACTATGGACCTCGTATTTGGGCAAGCCTTTTCGATCTTACCCTTGATTTGGAACTTATTACCCATGACAGGGAGGTCGACCGATAGGCACGAGTGGGCGCAGAACTTGCAGGCACTGTTCCTTGGAAGGGTCACCAGCAAATCACAAGTAGAGCATTTATCTATCAACATTATGCGAAGTCCAGAGGATGTTTATCTTCTCGGCTAATGTGAATGCTTGCTGCTTTGAAACATTTTTCCTGGCCCTCAAGCATCGCGAGTTCTGCCCGCAACTTGGTTGCGAGGACCGGCAAGTAACCTCGCTCCGTATTCGTGTGTCCGCCTGAAAGGATCTCCTGAGTATTCTATATGGAAAATGCGTTCCGAGGACTTACATAGTATGACGTTCCTTCCTGAAGCAACAGCGGCTAGAACTTCATGCTGTGCATGTGTGAGATCGACTTTGAGAAGCCCGACAGCAGAAGCGGCCTTACGTGTGACATTTCTCCAGTGAAATAAACATCTGCGTCGACTCCGAGTAACATGGAGCCACCAGAGCCAGCACAGATCGCCACGGATTGAATATCGTCGTTAGGACTGTCTGTCCTTAGTGCCACTTGCACTAGAGACGTTCTGGTGTCTCAGCCTCATGAAGGCAGGGAGCTTATGGAGACACAAACATTGAGCCAGACTTAAATGCCGTTTCGCTCTCTCTAGCAAGCTCGACATGGTAGTCTTCTCATCCAACCTCAAAAGCCTCCCTGGACCACCGCTTCCACTGGGGTGTTCATCCCCGATGAGATCGACGCGGCCACTGCCCAAGCCAGACGCAAGCCAGTCGTTGATACCATCGTAAACGGAGTCAAGCGCAGTGTGAGGACTATAAATAGAGATACCCGCGGTGGCACAGCGCAACAAGGAGTTTTGGAGCGGGTTAGACAGGGTTATGGAAGAAAGCGGTTTGAAGATCGGTGGATGATACGCAATGATTATAGACGCGGGCAGCGATAGCGCTTCGTCTGCGACGCGCGGGGTGAGGCTTTTTTGCGAGTCAGAACTAGGGGAGCGTGTTAATAGCTCGAAATTGTGAGGTGCTCACTCAACCGTCAACATGATATTCTGGGTTGCACGATTATGCGGATAAGGGGCTTCTGTTGCGACATTTCGTTGAGACCTTCAACACAGAAGTGAGATAGAGATGGATTCTAAACCTAATAATAATCCGACCTTGGCGCCGCCAGTTTTGTTAGGCAGACTATGGGTCTCAGTCGAGACGAAACTCACATTATCCCATTTCTCTGCAAGAGCAAGAGGGGCTACGCGGTCCATGATTTTACTCACACATCTCGCAATTGACATGGTTGGATGTCACTATCACTGACAACAAGACAAATGAGTACAGCGCTGGATCACGGATTGGGGCGTAACGTGTACAGCAACTACCAGTAATTTATTTGTATTGTATGTTACTAGGCATAAAAATACATATACAATTTGCGGATCCCCGGGATGTGGTTCCTCGCTTGCTTGGCTTATCTCTGCGAATTTGATTTGCGCGTTTGAACCAAACTTCGTTTGACGCTTCTCGTGGATGCCCACCACTCGTTCCCTTTCCTTCGTCGTCTCCCTCAGTGGCATCCGAGAGTACTTCTCTGCACTTATGAGGACTCGGATAACGACTTTGAACGTTCCTTATTACTGAACAATTAATTTCATCTCGGTAATGCAAATGTGCTGTGCTGGAGCATGTTCATTGGATTCAATCTGAAAATAAAATGATTAATCACGTCAAAGACGGCGCTTCCTTGTATGCAATTTGCGGGTCCCCGGGATGTAGCCGCATTCATTTATGTCTATGAGCCAATCCACCTCTGGCATCACCCCGAAGGGAGCGATCATTCGTACTGTAGTCATTTAGGACGGAAATATCAGAGTTCACGGGATAATCATTGGGCAACTCGGCCCACCAGTCATGTAGCGCGCATGTGTCACGTGAATCACTGACAACGCGTGTTGTGCTGTACCGTTATGATTCCCCGTCTTGCAGCAAATACCATAATGTCGCGCAGAATGTTCTCTTTTTTCTCCGGACTGTATTCCACGTCAACAGCCTCATCGTCGAACCCATCTCCCAGACAACTCAAGGAGGTGGCTATCAAGGATCTTGTAAACGTATGTCTGTGCCCCGTGGAGAACCTTGTATCGCCTCACTAAGCCAGCGCGTGGCACAGCAAACTATCGCAGAAAATAAAGTTGTTATCTTCTCGAAATCCTATTGCCCGTACTGCAAAGGTGCCAAGGACCTGTTCGCAACGACGTTTCCAGACGTCCAGGTCAGAGTTCTGGAGTGCGTCGTGTCACCCTGTATATGTAGTGTCAACGAGCTAACTGTGAAATGCCCTATCAGGCTGGATCTCCGGGATGATGGACCTGAAATTCAGCAATACCTCTCACGGACGACGAATCAGCGGACTGTACCAAATATCTTCATCAGTGAGCTAGCTCCCCAATGCTCACTTGTATGTCTCTTAACGCCGATATGCTCCCCCCACTCACTCAGACCAGAAGCACGTTGGCGGTCAGTAAGATTTCAGCTTGCTGCTACAGCCTGTTTAACCGAAGAAATCTGACAGGAAACGACAACCTTCAAGCGTTGCACAAAACAGATGGCGTCAAGGCACTCCTCTAAGTCGAATGGATGCACCAAGCTTCTCCACGTGATCGACGAAAGTTAAGGTATTGACTGGAGTCCCAGCCTGCACACGCACGTCACTAACTGTCAAACCTTCATTAAACAAGACACCGCACCGCAATAAGACTGTATGACTGTAGCTGGGAATACAAAATACAGATTTATGATAAGATATTGAAATGCGACAAAGCAGCGTATCACAATATTGCACTTCGGTATAAAGGGCTTAAGACATGCTGTGTCATAAGGCAATTATACAATACTTTAACCTATCTACGAACAATGTGACAAGGACATAAGAGCTGTAGCACAGGGTGGGAACGATAAGTACTATCGCTGAGTGTGGACTTAGTTGCTACTGCCACTGCCGAGCACATCGGGAATTGGCAAGCCCGAAACAGGTAGATTGGGTATACCGAGCTGGCGTGGTGTAGGAATGGCGCTAACCACGTCGGGAGCGGTAGCACCCGAATCTCGACGTCCAGGTGGATTAGCCGGCACTGGAGGCTGGACTGGTAGTGTGCTAGGAGACACAGGGGGGTCTATCGGAAGCTTGGGCGGGTCAGGTTTCGCTGAGGGCTGTGGAGCTTGAGACGAGGAAGTAGGAGGTTGTGGCAATGGTAAAGGTGGTGGGGCCGGAGAAGAATCTTGAGGCGAATCATTGTCCTCTGCCCGCGCTGCCAATACAGCCATAGCCGGAGCCGCCTTGCCTGTTAAGGACTCTGCTTGCTGCTTTGATTCCTCTGCAGAAAGTGAGGAAAGATCTGCGCGTGCTTTCGGTGACGAGGCGAGCACTGCTACCAAGCCGCCAAGGATGTTCTCAAGTGCGCTGCTGAGTGGGCCTGGTAAGAGGTTTTCGATCGGTTCCAACAGATCTAGCAGATTCCTGGTTTGTATATCATCTGTAGCAATGTTAGAAAAGAAAGCAGAGGAATAACTCGGTAGGCATACGGTGTGAGTGAGCGGTCGTGTCGTCGCTACAAGGTAGAGCTGAAGTAGATGGTGATGAGTCCGCCAGGGTATCAACACCACTACCAGTAGGGGCGGCAAGAGCAGAAAGAGACGACGTCGAGGTCGACACCGCCAACGATGCAAGAAGAAGAGAAGAGCTCGACGGTAATTTCATAAGGAATAACAATCACTCAGATAAGAAGATGAAGCTTTAAGGTTCCCGTCAAGGGTGACCAGTAGGATGGGAAATTAGGGCTGAGGTGCAGGTTTTGAACCCATCCTAGCCCAGTTTATATGCGAGGGATAGCAAAACTGACGTTAACATCAAGCTCGTCATTTTTGGTCAGAATCAGAACCGAATCCCCGTGAATTCGGATGCTGGCTGGCGGAATATATACATGCAACTAGCGAAACGGTCAGTAAGATTTCGTATCGGACTGATCGAGGGCTCAACCATATGGAAGGGTCAACCCGGCCTATTTCTAATTTCCATCTCCCATATCTCTCTCTCTGGAACAAGACGTCGATGTCTCGCGGGATTCAAACCGACATTGGAACGTGCGCTGGCAACCAAGAGTTCCCATAAGGATCTGAATAAGGGTCGGCCTAATAATAGAAGGAAACACAAGGCAATGGCGAAGAAGCTAGTTAAGATTTGACATGAGAAAGAAGGCTCTGATAAGCCATAAACCTCACACGCACGCGAGAAGAAAGATTGTTGGTAGGATGAGAACGTGAGCCATGATCAAACCCTGAGGCCAAACCAAAAGTTCGGGAAGAGACCCAAAGAAGGGTAACAATCCTGATTTGTAATCTTCTCAGGGTTTTTACCATTACCTTGGGTCAGTCTCACTTGAACTTCATCTGATCAGGACCAGACCAGACCATGTCAAAAGACCAGTCGAATCAAACACCCTCAGTCTCAGATTCACCATTTTCCTCCCGAGTAGACAATCTGGAGCCATCCCCTTCCGTTTGTTTTATTTTTATTTTCTATTTCAGCCTCTACCATATCTTTGATTTCTTTTGTCTCCTTTCCGCAGCTGCCCGACGCAGTGGTAACCGATCTTCGATTACCTTATCCTGATGCAGAGAACTCGGTCGTAGTATCCACGCCCAAAGATCCATATAATCTGGGCCATAGTTTCAAGACCGACGCAGAGATTGCAGAGCTCCGTAACCGTAAGCGAGGCAAACCTCTCGCCAATTATCATCAGAGACAAAATGCTGTCTGTCTCTCGCCTTTCTCGAGCCCATTCCTTGCTTCTCACTAGCATTCGTGTATAGCTCATCTCGTCTCTCTTGAAACCCATGGAAGAACACACAGAAGATGCTAAGAACGAAGAGGACATCTCTCGCACCCCCGTAAGCCTTCCTCTTGTCTTAGCAATCACCCTACTGAAAGGTGACACAGGTCAAAATTGCAGTGCATGCGAGCCTTGCTGGAAATATTGCCTTGGCGGTGCTACAACGTTAGTTGAGATTTTCCGTAACGGCCTTCTTCTGACCAATTTTTGGGTAGTGTATGCCGCCATCTCGTCCGCTTCACTGTCGCTCTTGGCTACGGGCATCGACTCAGTTTTCGACGTCGGTAGCAATTTCCTCCTTTACTACATACATTACAAGTCGAGCAAGATGGATGTGAATAAGTGGCCAGTGGGTGGCGCGCGACTTGAGACCATAGGCAACGTGGTCTATGGTAGTGCCTTATCGTACCCGCTTTCGTAATCTTTGCTGATGTCGCCTCGTCAGGTTTTCTGTGCGGGTTCATCCTTTGATACACTGAGCCAGTCATAACTTTCACTTAGCATGGCTTCTGTCAACCTCGTCGTGATCATCGAGTCCGCACGAGATCTCCTCACTCATTCCGGCCAACAGTTAAAGCAGTTTCATGTGGCCTCTGTTGCTGCGGTGGGCGCAGCCTTAGGTAGGCTTGCCGCCCCACTCAGTTTGGCTACGCTAATCGGCTCGAAGGTGTCAAGTTTCTTCTATTTCTTTACTGCTACTCGTTACGGTCAAAGTCAAGTCAGGTTGCAGTTCTCTGGGAGGACCACCGCAACGACTTGTTTATAAACTCTTTTGGTGAAACTTCTCATTAGCGGCGTGCAATCCCTCCCATTGATGCTTTACGTTCAGGCCTCCTTATGTCTGCAGGAGGTAGCAAGCTAGCATGGTGTATGCATTCCATCTACCAGTCCTTGCGTGTCGTAAACTACTCATTCTAGATCTGGACCCGACTGGAGCAATCATTGTGAGTGATGTCCCGCTCGTGTAGCTTATCGCAGTTCATTTGTACGCAGATTGCCCTCGTGGTTATGGCGGCTTGGTCTCGAACTGTCTATACCCAGTTTGGGCTGCTGGCGGGAAGATCGGCTCCACATGATTTTCTTCAACTCATCGTTTACAAGGCAATGACATTCAGTGATGAGATTGAAAAAATCGATACCGTTCGCGCTTATCATGTATGTCATTTACTGCAGTGCCCTCTTACGTTTGACTGAATTTGTTGCAGAGTGGCCCCGTTCGTTTGGTCGCCTTCTGTGACGAGTGATAGTATTTGATTGTTTTCTTCAGGATTATTTTGTTGAAGTCGACGTTGTGATGGATGCGAGCACGCCACTATGGAAGGCACATGATATCAGTCAACAATTGCAGGATAAGATTGAGGTGCTACCGAATGTTGGAAGGGCGTTCGTTCATGTCGATCACGAGACGACACATGTTCCGGTCAGCGCCCTGCTTATTTTATTTCTCCTAGCAAGCTCTTACACGTATACTCATAGGAACACCGGAAACACGTTTGATGCTATTGTCAACATCCTTTACACTCGACTACGGATATTTGGTTTACGCCTTCTTGGGATGCCATTTGTTTCTTATTATAGTAACGCTCTTCTGTGTCGGCCCTTCCGAGTTGGTATTCCTTACATGATATTCCTCAGAAGCTCAAATAGTGTACCATTACTTGTCGATTTGGATTTTTCCCCTGTATTTACTTTCTTGCGGGACTGACATACGTCAAATGTAGGTATGGGCATTGTGCGTCTGCGATAACATCGAGCAGAAATTGTGAGTACATATGCGTACCGTTTGGTGGCTGGGAGCCCCGTAGCAAGGGTAGATAAGTGCGGTATAGCCGGGCTAGTCAATCATTAGTAAGTACGGTAAGACCCCATCCAACAGTGCTTGGGTCAGGATCGCAAAGACCGGTACCGTGTGACCTATGATCGCCTTGAATGGTCTTCTTCTACGGCTCAACTAGATCATATCTTGTCCCTTTTTTCTCTACGGTTCAGCTTCGCTGTCAGGTTGCCCTGATTTACGGGTCAGACCTGTCAGGGCCTGAAGGTTTTGGCATCTCAAGTACTTGCCGCAGTAGGGTCGCTTCTTCGGAATTCGTGTCCAATTAGAACAGGCGAGAAACGCAGCCATGGTCGGTTTGAGAACTTGCAAATCCGGCGGGTTCAGAATTTAACTCGTTATCTTAGCAATGAGGGTCTATACTGCAGTGTGCATTTGAGCCCGTGCAAGTCTCATTCAAGTTCTTCCACCTTGCGAACAATGTCAATACATCGACGAGACACCCAACATTACTGCATCCTCACTCTTGTATTTCTCCAAATTTCATGCTCCTATGCCCGTACCAACCGTCTATCTCGTTCTAAAGAACTCGACACCCAAGACTCTTTCGTTCGATATCCATCGAACAATGGCACGATCATCATCGCCAAGCCTTTAGACCAGGCGCACGTTGTCGATCCGATCTTCGAAGACTATCTTCACATTATTGTCGCGTGTTCTCTTGCACTAGTACTCGCCACTCTGTTGGGACTCGTTATTCGACATTACGGGTTGACGTTGCCTCAACTCTCCGAACGACCGGCTACACATTATACCCGAGCCGCGGATACAAACGATCATTCGCCAATGGACAGAAACGAGGCTGGGGCTGATATGTCGGAGAAGGTACTCGGAAGGAGCGAGGGCAGCAGTCCAAAGTTTGGGGGTGACATGGTGGCGAAACCAGCGGCGGCGTATTTGAAATGGTGCTAAGCTGTTGGGTGTATTATCACGTGAGGGAGTGTACAGGCGTAGTGCTGCCCCGCGACCGCGACACTTGTACACATCTACCAGACTCTCTGCTCTGCCGCTTCCTTGTCTTTTATCTCTCTCTTTCTCTGGTTTCTAGCACAGCTTTAATTCAAGTGATTTTCGCTCATTCCGCTGCAAGCACCATACCACATTGAACTCGCACATATACCCGCTTCGCTGCTAGCCAAATTTACCAATGGTGAGCTCCGCCACACGACATCTCATGATAGCCCCATTTATACCATATATTACCTCTCCATGTGTCCGAACTAGGACTCTCACCGCTCGGATCCCGAGGAATTTTATGTAAAACAGGACAGGATTGGTGTGTTTTCTCGTCCTTGCACACCACCATTGTGAGCTGATTAGAGTCAGGCAAGGGCTCTTTCGGCGAGGTTTTCAAGGCGTATGTTATTCGCCGATATATTATCTCACCTGGTACCCATATATGTCTGTAGATATGATAAGCGGACGCAGAAGACGGTCGCGATCAAGATTATTGACCTTGAGAGTGCTGAGGATGAGATTGAAGATATCCAACAAGAAATCCAAATACTATCACAGCTGGATTCTCCTCATGTCACAAAGTTTGTCTCTTGCATTTGTAATTCCTGGCTGGGGTATTCAGATTTGCAGGTATCATGGCTCGTATCTCAAGGGATCACACCTCTGGATAGTTATGGAGTACGCACATATCACTGGCAAGTTTCTGCAGCCATTTGATCGCCTTTTTCAGGTTCTGCTCTGGCGGTTCCTGCTCTGATCTCGTGGGTCTCCTGGTTGCTCGATCCTTGCCAACTTCTGAGGGATTGTATAGATGAAACCCGGGGTCTTCCGAGAGGAGTACATTGCCATCATCCTCCGGGAATTACTTCGCGGACTAGATTACCTCCATACAGAAGGCAAACTCCATCGTGACATCAAAGGTAGGCCAGTCTCCTCATCGGGTTTCTGTAACTTAACGTAGAACTCTCGCTGCAGCTGCCAATATTCTCCTTTCAGCGGGAGGGGAAGTGAAACTCGCCGACTTTGGCGTTTCAGGGCAGCTGTCTGGCACGTTATCCGCGAAGAAGAACACATTCGTGGGGACACCTTACTGGATGTCTCCGGAAGTTATCAAACAGAGTGGCTATGATCATAAAGCTGATATATGGAGTCTCGGTATCACAGCCATAGAATTGGCCAAAGGAGAGCCCCCCTACGCAGACCTCCATCCTATGAAGGTATGCCTATGTCGCAGTAAGGCCAACCTGTAGTCTGATTTCCAACTTTCAGGTTTTGTTTTTGATACCAAAGAACCCACCCCCACAGATCGACCCCAGTTTTTCAAAGACTTTCAGGGAGTTTGTTTCGTATTGCCTTCAACGAGACCCCCGTGACGTAAGTTTTGGATCCTCGGTCGAGCAACGTGTTTTCATTTGGGTGTAGCGACCATCCGCGCGTGAATTGCTGAAGCATAAGTTCATCCGAATGGCGAAGAAGACCAGTTATTTGACCGAGTTGCTCGAGCGGCACGAACGGTGGAAGGCCGAAGGAGGGGAACGCGTAGAGGAGGAAACGCAAGGCCGAATGGAGGACCTGTCAGTGGGATCTTTTTTTTTCTCCAGCATTTAACTGCTAATGGTCTTCAGATCAACTGCCACTGATCCCGAAGATTTGTGGGATTTCGGCACTGTTAAAACCACTGCGCGCCCGGGAACAATAGGACGTGCCAGTGGTTCCTCCGGTGCGACGTTGACATGGGATTATAATAACACGACCCGCTCCCGCGGTTCCTCAGGGTCTGGGGCTTCCATTGCGGGCGCCAATGGACCGAGAAGAGGGCCAAGTGTGGAAACGGCGGACTCCGTCGCATCTTCAATGACAGTCCAGGCAGATCGCCAACCGCCCTTGTCTCCGTCGGACAGAAGTACCCCTCGAAGGCTTCATCAGCAAGCCACTGTCCGCCATGGGGTTGTAGGCAGCAATGAAGGTAATGGTTTGCGTAGAGAGCCATCGGATGAATACGACGACCTCGAAAACCATATTCCTGAGGATGATCTCCCGGACACAACTATGCTTGACTCGGTCGTCCTGCCCGCTATTGCTTCGGTAAGGAAGGCTCGTTTTCTGCCGGACTGGTCTCATCATTGGTTTCTCTTTATTAGCTTTTCCCGCGTGTGTCAACACAGGAGGCGCGCATTGCCTTGAGTGCCTTGCAGAGAGCTTTCACGGATGCGGAGAGGACGATACCAGGTGTCACAATGGAGCTGGTGAACGAAATTGTGGACTCAGTGGAGCGTGTTGAGGACGAAAGATGAATAGTTTTTTTACCTGGACATTGATTACATCCTATGGTCTACATTATCTTTCCTAACACTGTCGCGAAGACGTCTATCCCCTCTTGCATTACGATGTATCAAATCCCAGTATTAATGTGTCTCATGATGGACTGTACAGGTTGTCATGACTAAAGAAGTTCTATCACATTTACTGCATTCCCTCATTCTGCGACTGTCCGTCTTGACTTGGCAGATGATGACGTCCCCTTCTTTTTGACACGTTTCACTTTGATAGGCTCGGGTGTCTTCGTGCGAGGAATTTCATCATCCACTACATACGCTGGGAATGATGAGAATATCTGAGGTGCAACATCGGTGGAGCGCGTAGCCATTGGCGGAGCGGGAGGTGGTTGCAGGGAGTATGGCGGTGGTGTTGTGCCTTCTGGCATCTCTCCATCCTTTTCAACCACGAAGGGTTCAGAAGGGGCGACAGATGCAGAGTCACGCAGCAGGCTGGGAAAAACTGTTTCCGCAACTTTGGAAGCAAGATCAGAACCAGGGAGACGTGACAACCATGGAACGAACCATGTGACAATGGTGGGAGGTCGTCGAGACGGACAACCGGTATGGCATCAATGTCACTGGCAGATGGTGCCGAATGCGGTCTGTCTGGTATATAGTATGGGTCATGTCGACGAAACTCCATTCTTGCTAGCCTTCGCTGATTTTGCGGGGCTCGATAAGTTACCGCCTTGTAAGGCAATTTTAATCAAATCACTCGCCTTTTCGCGCTCTATCTTCTCTTCTTCTGTCTCTGAAGGGCCAGGGGAAGGAGAATGATCAGGTTGGGTGCCAAGAGGTTTTCTGGTTAGCCCTTTTGAGTCCTTCTCCTTCCTTTTCTCCTTCCCTTTACCCTTCACTTTCTTTTTAGTCAATGGACGTTCACCTTGTTGGGTGTCATTAGCGGTGGCTGCGTCGGCCGTAGAGAACTCCTTGGGGGGTGGGACAATCCAGGCGTCAAGATCGAGGAATTCCGGAACCGGGATACTGTCTTGGGCGGCGATGTTGACAGTATTTAGCTGGTAGTTCGAGAAGAGCGGGTTGATCAACAACATGCTCTTTGGGTAAGCAGGGTGCTGGTTGGCATCATTGACCGGGAGACTAGCAGTTGGGTCTTCTGAACGAAACGATGCAAGATCAGCGCGGATGAAGGTGAATAGCTGCATTGCGTTTGCAGCCTAAAACCATTAAATTCGACGTGAAATTCGAAAAAAAAAAAAGTCCATACGACCCACCCGTTCCTGTACCTCGATCTCAGAGTGAGAAGTGAAATTCTTGAGCCGAGAAATAAGAGTGTCAACGACTTCTTGGACATCTTGTGTTTTTCCGCTGTCCCAGTCCTGGGATAGTTCCATCGACCACGCACCGAAAAGTTTCACTGTAGCCTGGATGTAGGCCCCGATGGTCTCTGAGGCGAGGAGCGAGACATTTGGGTGAAGTAGATGTGGAAAAAGTTTCTGTGGTTCAGCGATCTCTCTGATCCATGAATTATTATGAAGGCCCGGTGCAAGCAGATAAGTAAGTGCACCACCTGCTGTTCTCCCCACAAATCCAAGCGGCAGCCCATAAGACTTCTGCACAACTACCTTCCTCCTGTGAATTCGCTAGGAACGTTTCATCCCGCAACAACCTTGTCATTAACTCGACAGCCAAGCGCTCGACACCTCTGACCCTTGCCACGAGATCCACAAGTTGGTCTCTAATCCGATCGCCCACTTTGACAGACGCAATATAAGTCAAGTCCAGGAGAACGGATAGGTACCATTGGAAGTCTGTGACATTGTCGTATGTGTCGTGTGAGCATATCGTGAGAATGCGTTGGACAAGTATGACACGATAAGAAGAAAGTTGGGTTGGGGGAAGGATTGGTCCTGCTTCATCAGAGGTAGACGATGCGATGTTGTGTGAAAGTGATTGAGTTGCCGTTTGGAAAGCAGAGGAATCTGGGCGGACAAGGTATGATAAGAGTTGTTGTACAATTGACTGCAGATTGTCTCTGGTGACCTAGGGTCGAAAGACAATTATAGCGTTTGTATTTTGAGGGAAGGAGAATAAACATACCATAGCAGAAAGCAAATCAAGGGCACGCATGCGAATGCTGAGGTCCTGGTCGCTGACACTTGACAATATCATGTCTTGGTATTTTGCCACAAGATTACGATGTGTAGGTACTATTTTGGCGAGCGCCAAAAGCGCAATATACTTTACTTGAGGACGGCGATTCTTTAGGTAAGGGCAATTACGAGCCATAGTTTCGCTTACAATTCTGATCTGAATCCTGGAGAAATGCCGCAAGTTTGTCAACACATAGTTCGGCAAGCGAATCGCCAGATGCTTGTCGTAGCATCCCCCCAACTATGCAAGTATGCACACATTCATATAGAAGAGATATGGCCTGTGTTGTGGATATAAGCTCCGTAATTGGAGGCTGGAGCTTCTTCACTAGGCGGGGCTCATGCGGGGAGAGAAGGCCAAACTGTGGTCCCGTAAGTCCACATTGTTTGACTAATATCGTAATCGCTCACCAACTTGATCAATTTTATCAGCATCCAGTTATTAGAAGATGTCGTCATCAGACGGAAAAGCTGAGGAGCCAGAGAAAGATGATCCGTAGGCTTTCTTCGAACCATCTCACAGAGGACATTAATGGTCGTAGCAACAACACCTAAGCCGATGACTGGTGAACTCGCGGTGGTCTGATGGCGAATCACTTACCGGGATCTTGGTCTTCTAGCTTTTCTTTGAGCCGTGAAATGGCGAAAGGGGTTGCCTCAGGATACTTCACGAGTACCTTGTAGACTGCGATGACCGCCCTTTTTCGAATGTGCGGTTTTGAGTGGTTGAGCATCGTTACGATGTCATGAGAAAGATCGCGGGCTAAGTCTAGCGAGACCGTGTGAGAGAGACCGTTGAGACTGATCGCGATATCATTGGGATTGGAAGTCAGATCCTGGGTACAAAGGTGTGATTAGAATCGACCGCAAGCATTTACGACCTCACCTTCTTCAAAAGGTTTGTCGTAAGCATTAGAACATCTGTGTCAGGTCCAAACGACTGACTAGCGGCCAGGTATCCGACAGCCTTAAGGTGATACTTGGGTGATGACATGACCTCCACGACGTGAAAGGACGCCCAAGACATGTCATAGCCAAGCATTTCCAGCTTTTCATGGAAACATTTCAGAGAGAAATACTTCAAGACGCGGTTTGACGTACATAGGTGAGTTTGAGGATAGCGCCGGCCTTGAGTTCCATATCCTTACTCCTAACCTCCTGCCTGATCTCGTCGACTGCTTGTGCAATGAACTTCGCTTCATCCCTTTTGTTCGCGCGCAGGCCACGAATGAGGTCTTGCAATGTCCTTTCCCACATGAGCGACCGACGCAGTGGATATGTCTAACATGGGTAGGGCCAGGATTTGTCGGCCGAGGTCCGGGCCCGGCGACCGGCGACTAATGTCAGCATCTACCTACCATGACCACAACGACTTCAGGCAGCGTGCAAGCTTTGTATGCACATATACACCACCTATTAGACGAGCATATTACCACACACCTCACCACCAACTATGCTGACTGCACTCAGTTGCGCGTTTACCAGGTCAGATCTCGTCGCTGTGAACGTAGAGGAGACTGAGTGTTGAGTTGAGTGCCTTTCTACCTTCAGGCACTCACAGACGGACTCCTACCGATCGCTATGGATGACCCTCATTCTCTGGTACCTCCCTCGGATCCATTGAACGATCTTCTCAAGAAATGCTATCAGATTGACCCGAAGGACACATGGGAGAGGCTTACAGCGGTTAAGAAGGCACAAGACCTTATTCATTGTACTGTCAAAGCAACTTCATGCGAGACGATCTTGACGGCCAATTTCCCCGATACGCTCTGCAGCTGTACATCTTGATGATTAGCCAGGGACTCTCATTTCTGACTTCCTTTCTCCCCGTAGACTTTCAAGTCTCCGATTATGTCCCAGACCCTTCCATCCTTGCTCTTCGCTCTATCCGGCATACTCCAACACCCGGGTCCTTCAAATCATCTTCGTTCGTTCGTTCCAACCTGAGAGAGGTCCTCGGTCAAGACCTGAGGGCGTCGGTGTTAGAGGAAGCGTTTGAAGACAACTTTGACATTCAAATAAATGACGTTCTGTGAGCTTCTCGCAGAGCTGCTCATCTGCGCCGCTTGACAGATCGAAATAGTCATTCCCGGCTGACCGTGGATAGTCACAGCTGGGAAGAAATTATGTCGGTATATCGAGCAAACCCATTCTCCACCCATCAGACAAGTGGAACAGAGTATCCACACTCTTCTCCATTCCTAGACCGGGTGCCATCACCTCCCCTCCTGGTTCCTTGCCCTCAAACTCCGCCCTTGTTTTCGAGAACTAGAACGGCATCCGGACAAAAGTCCCACACTCCTACATCCATGTTCGATCTCCAGTTAATTGTGCCTCTCACAAATGGCGACGATGACACGGGAACATCTGAGTATGCTGCTGCTATTGACGGGTGGTGTGCGTGATCATCTCCTATCTCAGATAGGTCATTGGCCGAATAAGAATGCAGCTGCCCCTACAACGTCATCGCCACCAGCGCCATGCTTAGGTGACAGAGCGAGTGAACTACATGAAATTTTTGCGCAACCATTTGATTCACCAGAGCCGATCACTGACCTCGTCGCAACGGAAATGGGTAGGTTGAATATATTTTCGAAGGGGGCGCAACCAATGGCTTTGGGGCAGATATGGTCCGCATGCCTAGGCAGTCAGGTATAGGAGGATCTCGTGGACCTCTCAGAGTGCCTGGTCAGGGAAAACTGTAAGTCTTTTTTAGATTGACGACCTTTCATTCTACCACTACGAGCACTTGTCTAGCCTGCATGAGTATATTGGTACTATCATAGACATAACCCGATGCCCCAAAGTTACGTCAACCCCAGCGTTGGCACCTGACAACTTTGCCTTGGCCCACCATGACGGCGCTATATCAACGCTCAACAACGCGTGGCAATGTCCAGACAGCACAGAGGAGGTTTTTCTTGATCATCTCACACCTGACTTTCCCTATGGGACGATAGATACTGTTCTTGTAAACAAGTCAGCAGATCAAGGAGACGATTCAATGGAAGGTTAGTCATGCGCACCAGCAACTCCTCACACTAACAGACTTATCGTAGTTCCTCCGTTGCCCGCTCCAAATGTTCATACTCGTCGCGCCGTCTGGCCGAGTGATATGAGCACCCTCGTTACTCACAAGAGTTTCTTCGCCTTCTATGCGGTCAAAGGCATCAAATCGTTAAATTTTGAGCTTACGTGGAGGCAAGCCTCCTTTTTGATCAATTCAGCATGGAGTGGAAGTTGAGCAATATAAACTCGTATAGGCCTTATTCCACCGAGCAAGCAGCACTGACTCTTGAAGAACTCGTTGCTTCAGAACTCCACTATTTTTTCGCAAGCCTCAACGATGGTCATGAGGAACGCAATGCTCAACTTGCTGAGTTCTTCCATGAACTAGGTCCTTTGACCCACCCCATTTCTATCGAGGAAGAGAACCAGAGAATGCTTCAAGTCATCTCGAGTACCCTGCCAAAATTGATCTCTATCGCTGTCGATTTTGGTACCCTCGACTGCGGCAATACAAATGTACTGTTAACCAGAGCAGAAAGACATAGGTCTATGTCGCTGCGCGAACCACTTTTAGAACGATTCCCCGGTCGCGAAGGTCGAGCAGACGGGGGTGATTGCACCCCACAATCGCAGACCACTGAGCGATCGATTATTGACCGCCCTTCAGAGGTATTTACTAGGTGTTTTCTGCTTCCAAGTCGTACCTAGCTGTGATTCAGGATGGTAATCGTGAGCAAAGCACCAATTCTACTCAACTAATCCCGGTCAAGTCAGGTCACACAGCGCGGGGCCACTCACTTCCCTCAGAAGGTGAGCACATGCTGCACTACATTATCCAGTATCCAATACGAATGATAGGTGCGACATTTGGCGCCACAGGTGATATTATTGTTGCACCCAAGGTGCAAATTTCAAGGGAATCGACCATCACAGCATTTGCTGCTCAGTACCCCTTAATTACGTGTCTGGAGAGTTCTAAGAGTCCAATTCCAGACCGGATCCACCGTGACTCGTCGGAAGGTAGCAGGCTTGAAAGCAATCATGCATCGTTAGCTGGCGCTTCCTCTCCGTTGGCGGTTTGTGACGAACAGTCTCTACGAGGGTTTTTGAGTGTAGTCGACCAACATCCATTGTCAGCACGACCTGGCCACGGTGCACATCCTACCCTGCCGGGTCACATTGAGCAGCAAAGAGGCTCAACCCTACCTGTTGACACCGAAGGATTGCTTCGCGAGCTGGAGAAATTAACTGTCCCTTTACCCCCTCTAGGGACATCGCCTTGTCGCATCCATCGATACCTCGCTTCGGTTGAACTGCTCCAGGACCGCTCTCTCATTCGTGCTCTTCACCTACCTTCACTTCGTATAGAGCTTTTAGAGAGGGAGTGGATTAATGGCGCCGACCTCGTCTTTGATTGTGACACAGCTTTGGTCTTTGCGCCCTTGTCTCAAGTTCTACACCCCTCTAGTTCCCGTTTTTTGAAGGATAAACTTTGCTCACTATCTTGGCGATATACTCATATTGTCGTCGTCTTCAAATTGTTTGGTGATGGAGTCTCTGGCTTGCAGGGTCCTCAGGACGAGGAAAGGCAAGCAAACTTGTTTGCTAGGGTGATCAAGTCTATCAAGAAGATTTATAGAGAGCTGGCTCTTGCAGAGGCGTACGGGACAAAACGATCACAAACTGTTGTCCAGTTGTACTTTGTTTGCTCCATTGAACAAGCTGCAACTACTACACGTGTTCTGGGTGACATTGCAGAATCTCGGTCACAATTCAGTCCCTGGGATGACCGCCTATGGCTAGGAGTAGATGAACAAGAGGTACATTTGCCTCATTGACTTTGCTGGAACATTTGAAGACGTCATTTCCTCCACAGGAGGAGCGCTATCTCTCTACTGTCGATGGGATGAACGCGTTTGCAGCCGCAGTCATTCTCAGCCAGATCAGTCTCCATGACTTCCTGACTTTACGTGCTGATCAGCGGAAGAGGCTTGCCCTTCCAATACCTGAGGGAATGATAGTGGGTGTCAATTCATTTTATTCGGGCATGAGACAATTAGCTGCGCTAGGAACAATTCAACGAAGTAATCACCCGGCGGAGTGAAGATTTTAATTCATACATCGGGACTGACGATGACGAATAATGAATGCATGCAGCTTAGCGTTTAGTTAATCACACGTGTACTTAGGTTGCTTACTATCTTTATATCCACTTGATAATTTTGCACTACGGGAAGCCAGTCATGGGAATTTTGATTTCGAATCCCGGGAAAAAGTGGCGTTTCATGTAAAGAACAAGGAAAAGTGAAACGCTACTGAATTTCCCTGCTTTGATCGTACCCTGTAGACTACATGGATTTTTAATAAACACGAATCGACCTCGACGCGACAACTTTTGCTACCTTTTTGCACATGTAAAGTCCCTACAACA
Source organism: Lactifluus piperatus (assembly GCA_003315875.1). Classification (NCBI taxonomy): domain Eukaryota; kingdom Fungi; phylum Basidiomycota; class Agaricomycetes; order Russulales; family Russulaceae; genus Lactifluus; species Lactifluus piperatus. Next base: position 1,456 of record QFDX01000583.1, on the reverse strand, counting down.
GACATTGAAACAAATTATCTAAACGAGATCCGCCAAGTCTGCAACTCCGCTCTGAGCACTTCTCTCTGTCCCACCATGTTCCTCAAGTGCTCACCGGCGCTCACCACTTGTACTCTCTGCACGATCGTCCGACTTCATTGTCAACTTGTTATACATGCAAGTCGAGGTTTTTTTACTGCTTCGTGCTCTCATTCCTTGACTGATTATTGTAAGTCAGGTAGCCCCTATCAGTACGGTGCAGGTGTATGCGCCGCTTCTGTCAACCCCCCATTCCTTTCACCCTGGCTCTGTCTGCACTCAATCGACTGACCACTGGTTCGACCGTCATTACAGCACCTCCCTCCCAAATGCATCATACCAGCGTCCTCCAAAGCCCTTAGTTGTGCGACCATTTCCTGTTTGCCATCATTCTCCGGCCAGTCTTCTGTTCAATAGCATATGGTCCACGAAGCCAATTCACTGAATTTGTACTGTCCATCACGGTCACACGGGTGGTGTATTGTGAACGAACCAAGATCACTGGATGGCAGTGTGGTTGTTAGTCGCTGCCATGTACTTCCCTATTTTGATGGACTTATCTTTCAACTAAAGACGCTTGCCATGCCCTTCTTGGTCTTGTGCCAACTTTGATGGGCGGAGATGGGGTCGATACTCAATACTGTAAGTATCGCTTGAGCCTCACGATGCCATGTTTACTTTTCTAACTTAACCCAATATCCTACCGAATCCACTGTAGTTGTAGCTGCTCCCACCCCATTTCGCCCGGTATGCCACATAACACAACTCTCGCACATTACATCATGTGCTGCTAGTCCCTGCTACGACCACACATGCGGCTGTACACGAACTCCTTCGCCGCGGAGGAGCCCACAGAAGTCAAAGAGCCTGAAGATCTCGCTACTGAGTCCACCCCACTGGCATGTCCACCTTCTGGTTGTCAATACTGCGCTTATGTTCTACAGTATTGAACGGTCCTCTTGTGGTATAGGGTCCCTCGCCTATTTTAGAGTTTCGTTCACTGACTTTACTAATATAGACCTCAACCTCCTTGTCAGCATGCTCTGATGATGAACGCACGTGAGTGGACAGCAGCCGGAAGGGCCAGGGAATGGCATGTTATGTGATTTATTTTGCATATAACTTAATGTCACTGTTGCCATCACCTTGCCTACCCTGCCTCGCCCCCTGTCATTGTCGTCACCGCCCGGCCCACCCAGTTTCGCCGCCACTTCTGCCACACAACCTGTCCTGTCTTGCCATCATTTCCACGTTGTTGTCCCTCCTTCCCTCGCCTACTGTTGTCACTGCTGCCTTACCCACCGCCTCTCAGCGCTGCTCCTGCTGCCCAGCTCATCCTGTCTCACCTATGTTTCTGCCAGCTAGCCCACCACCTCTCTCTGCTGCTCCCAATGCCTAGCCTGTTCTAGGCAAGTAGTCTTTATTAGATCTTTTTTTG